>VZQC01013306.1:320763-402872 GCA_009823505.1 Rhizomys pruinosus
ACAGGCGGGTATTTTGTTTGAGTTCAAGGCACACCTGGTCTACAGAGTGAGTTCCAGGACAGCTGGGGCTACCGGGAGCCCTGTCTGAAAAGACCAAAAAAAAAAAAAAAAAAAAAAGAAAAGAAAAGAAAAGTGCTATATACTACTCAATGATGCCTGAGCATTTCATGAGGCCACAATCAAGATAAAGAATTTGCCGAAATGCCTATGGCTCCTACTCCTGTTATAATGCTTTCTTTTTTTACACTTTATTTTTATTTTTTAACAACTCTACCCGTGCCCCCCATCCCCCCCACTCCCACCAGAGCTCTGCATTCTTCCAAAACATGCTTCATCTCTTTCTCAGTCTTTCTCAATATTCTCCATGAAGAAGTTGACTGTTTTTGAGCAGAGTTTCATCGTTTCAGTCAGTTTTCAATGCAGCGCCCTTCTGTTGCTTTTTGTGTTGTTTCCCATAGATGTTCACTCCCAACTGTCTTGGACAAAAGCCTCAGGATGCCATATCACCAGAAATACTTACAACTAGGTTTAATTGGCATTAGCATCCACAGATGAGGGATACCATTCGTCCTTTTTTTTTCTGAGGACTGTGTACTTCACTCAGCATGATTCCTCTAGCTCCAGCCATTCCTGCAAAGCTCATGATGTCGTCTTTCTTAAAACTTTTTTTATTTTATTTTATTTTCTGTATGGATGGATGTACTGTCTGCATGCAGGTTTGTGCACCTCGTTTGTCGTGCCAAGCGGCGGAGGTCAGACGAGGGTCTCGGATTCCCCTGGAAACTGGATGTTCTCCTGGAATTGGAGTTTCAGACGGTTCTCGGCCGACATATGGGTGCTGGTGATCGAAACCCAGGTCCTCTGTAAAAGCAGTCGGCGCTCTTAACCACTAGGCCATCTCTCCAGCCCGATGTCGTCTTTCTTTACTGCCACATAGGACTCATTGTGTAGATTGTACCACATTTCTCTACTCTGACATAACTCAGCTTAAGGGGACATTTGGGTTGTGGGGTTCCAAGCTCCTTGACTTTGTGAAGAGCAAAGTGAACAATAAACCATGGTGTGCAGTAGTCTATCTCTTGCCAGTGGTGAGTCTTGAGGGTACACGCCCAGGGAGTGGAGTAGTGGCTGGGTGCTGGGTGGCAAGTTCATGCCTCTGCCTCCCTAGTGCTAGGATTAAAGGCGTGTGCCACCATGTCCGGCAACTTTTCTTTGATGATTGATTGTTGCTGTGCACATCCTACTTCATTGATTAGTGGGTCAGAGAACCCCTAACTCATGATGGACATTTCAGAACCCAGGATAACTTGGTTGCTCACTATCAAATGTTCAGTTTCTGCTGAGGACAAACAGTAGGCCAAGAGCTCTTTCTAAAAGTGAGAACAGTTGTCTACGGATGATGGTAGCACCTTGCTCCCAAATCCCAAATGTCTCTACTATGATTCACATATAGAGCCTGCAAGAAACTCCAAACAACATCCATATCTGTTTCAACTCAGTATCGGGTCTTCTGGATTTTATGGCATAAGTCATTGAGCAGCCTGAATAGCCCCTTGGACCTGTTAAAGAGCCTTTTCCAGCTTCTGAGCCCACTCAAGGCTAGGGACATTCAAAGTCACTTGGTATATGAGCAGGGGGTAACACAGTCAAGTGAGGAATGTGTTGCCCCCAGAATCCAAATTGGGCCGCTAAGCAGTGTACTTATTTGTTAATGGCGGGAGAAGCCAGGTGCGGACAACTTATCCTTCACCTTAGAAAGAATGTCTCTGCTTGCTCCACACCACTGGACTCCTAAAAATTCACTGAGGTAGAAGACCCCTGACTTTTGGTTGAATTTGTTTTCTATCCTCTGATGCACAAATGGTTTGCCATGAAGACCAGAATGGTTGATACCTCTTCCTCAATTGGTCCAATCAGTATAACATCATCAAGACAGTGAACCAGTGTGGGACAGACAGTTGATCAAGTTCTCTTTGAACAAAGTTACGACATGGGGTGAAGAATTAATATCCCCCCAATGTAGAATAGTAAGGGAGTACTGTTGGCCACATCAGCTGAAAGCAAATCTGGTCTTCTTTATGGAGGAAAAAATATTTACTAGCTCAATAGATGCATACTAAGTACCAGGAATGTGTTAATATACTCAAATAAGGAAACTACAAAACAGGTACATCAGGTCTAGTTGGAGCCCCTACTTGATTAAATTTGTGATAGTCAACTGACATTCTCTGTGATCTATCTGTCTTTGCATAGGCCAGAGTGAAAGGGAGATGCAGAGAAAACCACCATCCCTGACCATCCCTGCATATTTCAAAATTTTCTTGGTGGTATTATTTTCTGTAATCCCTCCAAGGATGTGATATTGTTTTGGGTTGACTATTTTTCCTGATAGAGGTAATTCCAGTAGCTTCCATTTTACTTTACAACCACCACAATAGCCCTCAACACACAGGTTAAGGAAGCAATGTGGGGATCCTGCAAACTTCTGTGTACATCCATCTCAATTATACAATCTGGATGAACAGGATACTTCCTTAAATTTTGTAAATGTTCATATTATGTTGTACCAATTACTAAGAAGGGGTTTTTGACGTTTCAAAACATAATTGTGGGATAGTCTAAGTCTCATTTTAGCTTCCTCCATTTTCACTCTGCATTTCGAAGCATGGCGCTCTTAAATTTCTTATGATTTCTTTTGTTATTTATATGCTTTGATTTTTCTTTAGTATTTCTATCCTATTTGAATGCTATTTTCCTTGTTAGAGTTGACTTCCTTATCTCCACCAGCTTCTGTGTTCTTCTGGAATTCACTCACGACTTTGCTCATATCTTTATTATCTTCTAACATGTTTATAATCATTCTTATTCAATTCTTTGTCAATTTAAAGTGCTCTTATCAGGGTTGACTATGGGTTAGTAATTTTACATTCTTTTTTTTTTATTTCTTTATGTGTATGTATGTATTATCTGCATGCAGGTTTGTGCACCCGTGTCGTGCAATGCCGCGGAGGTCAGAAGAGGGTGTCGGATTCCCCTGGAACTGGAGTTCTCCTGGAATTGGAGTTTTAGACGGTTCTTGGCCGCTATATGGGTGCTGGGGATCGAACCCAGGTCCTCTGTAAGAGCGGTAGGCGCTCTTAACCGCTAGGTCATCTCTCCAGCCCTGGGTTTGTAATTTTAGAGGAGGAATGTTGTCTTGACAATCATGAGTTAAAGGATGATTTCTATGTTTTAGATGTATATTTTGGAAATAGTGTTTTACTGAATAGCCTAGGCTGGCCTCAAACTTGTAATTCTCCCGCCTTAGCCTCCTGAATGTTGAAGTCACAGATATGGACCACCACAGAACCTAGACTTTATTCTTTTAGATAATGGACCTCCTTGTTATCATATTATATTAACATTTATTTAAAAATGCTCATTGTTCTTAATTTTTCATTGTCCAATTTAAATATTTCTCTTTCACTTTTCTATTGATTACTATTTTCAGGCTAGTCTCTTGCATAAGATGCATATCCATGTCTTGGTTTTTAAAGAATTAACGCTTTATAATCCATGAATTCAGACTGTTCACATGTAATGTAAATATGGACATGCTGAGTCAAAATTGATCATCTTATATTTTTCCCTTTGTACCTCTGTGTTTTGTTTCAAAAGATTTTCTGATGTTTTATTTTTATGGTCATTTTCATCATGACTTTCACCTTAATAGTCAATAAAATTTCTTCATAGTATAAAATTTAGATTTTTTGAAGTAATTATATTAAAAATATTTTATGTAAACAAGGCGTGGTAACACACAGTTTTATTCCCAGCACTTGGGAGACAGAGGCAGGTGCATCTCTGTGAGTTCAAGGGCAGCCTGGTCAGCACAACTGGGGCTACAGGACAACTAGGGCTACAGGAAGACCTTGTAAGAATTATAGAAAATAATACCAACATGAACTTACTATGCTGACCAGGCTCCCAATGATCAGCACAGAAAACTATATTGGGGAACTAATGGCACTTTTATTTTGGGATTAAGCAAAAGCCCACTCAATGGGAGGGAACTCATGTGTGGTACTGTAAACATAGCCAAATACACATGACTGTCATAGATCTTAGAGAAAACTCCCAGGCTGTCATATCCTTAGACAGATATAATTTTGTACAATGTTATACATATAGATCCTATATTTACAGACATGTATGCCAGTCACCACTCATTGAAGAAGCTTCTTTTGCAACAGATGGGGAGTATTAAAGAGCTCCACAACTCAGAGAGATTATCTGTGAAATGTTCAGCCTTAAGTGATAATCTGCAATGGAACATCTATACTGAAGAATCATGGAACATAGAGGAACAAAGAGTAGAGAGAATACCAATGCACCTCTTAATCTCATAACAAAGCTCCATCGTGCTACAGAGGGCAATGGACCCAGGGCTCAGGGACCATTGAAAAAGAGGAGGCAGAAAGATTTTAAAAGCCAAGCGAGGAGTTGCTTACCCATATGGAAATAGAATCCTACATGCTCTTGGGACCTTGCTCATATGAACTTACAGCAATGATGTCATCATGCACAAGACACATGCAAACTCAAGCAGACAAAGCTCAGCCTAGAACTGTGGAAATGGGCAGCAAGCCCTAATCTTAGTTGAAGAACTTTTGGGCAGCTGATTACAATTGGGTGAGGGAGAGCTGATCTTCATTAGTGTGATTATAGATAGACCCCAGAAGATTGGGTTGCACTGTGGGGATGTTAGGGGACACTACTTTGACTTGATAGGCCTTAACATAAATTATAGAATGCATGAAATCCAACAGAGGGGCTTTGAGTTGAGTGCCATTGGGGAAGGGGGTATAAAGAAGATTAATATATTATCCATGAAATATATAAAATATGCAAAAACTGTAAAAATTAGTAAAATATATTTTAAATAGGTTAAAATCAAATTATTCTGGTATATAAATTTGAAAGAAATTTAAGGGGTGATTAGATGGTGATTAGTGAGCTTTTTCATTTGAAAGATTTATTAGGAAATGGTAAAGGGTATGATATGTCATTGAGGATAATAAATAATTGGTAATATTACGATGGACTTGCCTGAGTTTTTGATTTTGGTAATTTGTTATTTGTTTCTTGTTCTGGGAACTTTATATCCATTGGTTTACTTAATTTCTTTCAGTCTGCATAGTAATATTTTTATTGAGATTGTATCAAGTATTCCAGGTTTGCATGAGAAAACAGACATCAGATGATTTCACTGCATCTTGAAAGCTTTCTGTTTTTTATTACTTTTATTTTATGAGTATATGGATATTGCCTGCATGTATAGAAGTACACCTGTGTTATGAAATTCTCTGAGATGTCAGATGATTGGGTTAGATTCCTCAGAACAGAAGTTACAAACCATTCTTAGCTGACATGTGGATACTAGGAATTGAACCTGGGTCTTCTGCAAGACCAGGTAGTGCATTTAACTGCTGAGATGTCTTTTTATTTATTTATTTATTTATTTATTTATTTATTTATTTATTTATTTATTTATTTATATGAATGTACTGTCTGCATGTAGGTTTGTGCACCCATGTTGTGCAATGCTGCAGAGGTCAGAAGAGGGTGTCAGATTCCCCTGGACCTGGAGTTCTCCTGGAATTGGAGTTACAGATGGTTCTCATCTGCCATGTGGGTGTGGAGATCGAAACCAGGTCCTCTGCAAGAGCAGTTGGTGCTCTTAACCGCTAGGCCATGAGATGTATTTTTAGTCCCTTGAGAGCTTTCTGTAAAAGATTGCATCCTTGTTTTTAAGACCCGGCAATAATGGATGATATATACTTGTTTTATTTTCTTGAATTAAGTTAAATAGATTGTATACAAACTTTTTTTGGCTTTCTGTTTGAGGATTGGAGAATAACTTTAATTTGAATAAATTTTGAAAATATTTAAAACTATTATGGAAATGTTTTCACTTTTTAGGTTTGATTTTATGTATTTATTAAATCATGTTGGAGGTTGAGACTAGTTCTGAGTTGATGGTAGACATCTTATAATCTTATGGTGTAAGATTCATAGAGCAGAAAACATTCCCATTGAGGTGATGCTATATGTAATTCATATACCTGAGTAATAATCTCCCTGAGAGACCTAGTTCTAGAAATTAATATTAAATGGTGTGAAGTCTACCATATCTCCAAGAAAGGAGGTCTCATGATATTTCACATAGGGCAATGGTAGCCACATAATCTGGAACTTTTATTTTTACTGTTATTAAACTTTTTCCATAGGTCAATCAAATCTAGAGTTGCTTCCCTTTCCATGCCCCACCCCACCTGAGTCCCTGCAATCTGCTATACATGTCCTGCATCTTTTTCTGAGTCTTTCCAGAGTTGGTTTTTTTTTTCAGTTCTTTTCTTGTTTCTCTCTCCAACTTGTATTGCTACAGTATATATGTATATATATATATATATATATATATATATATATATGTGTAGTTATATATAGTTATATGTATACATAAATATATACATACATACAAACACATATCACTTTAATTGGAGGACTTTTTTTCCTAAAAGATATCATGTTTTCCTTAAGTGTTTGAAGGTTCTTCCTTGGCAATCCCAAACAATCATCAATCCTGCACTTTTGCTCCACATTGGGGTTTTTCCCTCCATGGTCCCCCAAATGAAGTCCAGTAAGCATGCATCCTGTCTTGATCCTCCTGTACTAGCCTCCATGATACAGGCCAGGTAGTCCAACAATGGCAGTCTACATTCTGATGAGACTGACATCCCCTTAACTGTTTAGTCCACAAGCAGGGTATCTCAGTAATCCCCATCTGGCATTGAAGTTTTGGAGGATTCTTGGAGAGACATGAGTCTTCATTCCATATTAGAGGGTTAAATAGCTGTGTCTCATGTCTTTGAGGAGTGCCACAATTGGTGGTAGCCACAGAGTAGATGTACTTGCCAGTAAGAATTGAAGACAGGCCAAACAACAGTACTATTTCTTTTTTCTTTTTGTCTTTTTACTAAGATCTCAAGTTTTATGTCTGCAGTACAGTTTCTCTAGTCTTACTGATTATTTATATCTGGTTGTACTTGCCTTTTGGATGCTTAAGGCCATAGAGTTAGCCCAAATTAACCAAGGTTTTTGTTTTCTCAAGGATCTGGTCCTCAGGGGTCTCTTGGGGTTTTTTGGGGGGGAGGAGGGTGAGAGTGCCTTGCTCCTTTCAGCTTTTCATTTACCAGTTGCATCCACTCGAGAACAAAATCAGGTCTTGCTAGACCAGGCTTCCTTTTCTGAAGCACAAGGAGACTTTCCACTTTATAGACTGGACACTGGCTGAAGTCCCACAGTGGCTTTCCAAGACCTCCCTGAACAGGAAGACTGGTGAGCCACATTTGCAGGACATTTCAAGAGATGCTCCCATGCATAATCCTCTAAGACTTGGTTTACCTCTAAGGGCAAGGAACAAAGTTATCCCATATGGCCCTTAAGTATGGGGGTTAAGCACCCAAAAAGGCTAAGTTGCACCAGCCTATTACATTGCACCTATATAAAAATTGTATCATTTGGAAACAAATTGTATGTTATTTCCATATCATATTTCTTGATTCATATCTTTCCATTTTAATCCCATATTACTCTAAAAGATGCACACCTACCCTCTATCATGTACCAAAACCCAAGGTCTGAAAAGAGATGTTAGGTCAGCTCTAGAACTTGTTTAGGGATTCGCAATGCAAGGGCACAGTTGTCTCTAGGTCATGAGGAATATAACATTAACGTTGCTCAATTTGTCTTACAACTAGGTACTTGGTACTAGCATCCACAGATGAAGGATACCATTAATCTTTTGTTTTTCTGGGATTGCGATACTTCACTTAGCATAAACTCTTCTAGTTACATCCATTTACCTGCAAATTTCCTGATGTCATCTTTCTTTACCGCTGCATAGAACTCCAGTGTGTAGATATACCACATTTTCTCTATCCACTCGTCAGTTGAGGGGCACTTGGGTTGGTTTCAGCTCTTCACTATTGTGAAGAGAGCTGAAACAAACATGGCTGTATGTGTATCTGTGGTAGGAAGAGTCTGATGGATATGTTCCCAGAACTGGTATGGCTGGATCAGGTAGTAGGCTCATTTCGAGTCTTTTAAGAGTTCTCCATACTGCTTCCATAGTGGTCATACAAGTTTTCATTCCCATCAGCAGTGGATGAGTGTTCCTCTTTCCCCACACCCTCTCCAGCATTTAGAATAATTTGTTTTCTTGATCCTTGGCAGCCTTATTGGGGTGAGATGATATCTTAAAGTGGTTTTAATTTGCATTTCCTTAATTATGAGTAATGTTGAACACTTGTTAGGATGTTTCTCTGCCATCTCTATTTCTTTGCTTGTGAAATCTCTGCTCAGCTCTTTACTCCATCTTTTGAGTGAGTCATTTTTTTCTTATTTGTTTGTTTTTCGAGTAGTTTATATATTCTGGAAGTTGATGCTCTGTTTCCTCCCACTCTGTGGGTTTTCTCTTCACTTCCCTGATTGTTTCTTTTGCTGTACAGAAACTTTTGAGTTTAATAAGGTCCCACTTGTCAATTGTTGACCTTATTTCCATGCAGCTCCTCTCTGATTTAGAAAGTCCCTTCCTACGCCTATGTCTTGTAGGTTGCTGCCAACTTTTTCTTCTATCACCTTCAGAGTTTTGGCTTTCACCTTGAGGTCTTTGATCCATTTGGAATTGATTTTTGTACAGGGAGAGAGAAGTATAGGTTTATATTTACTCTTATACATATGGTGATCCAGTTTTTCCAGCACCATTTGCTGAAGATTCCTCCAATGAGCTTTTCTGGTCCCTTTATTGAATATGGGGTGGCTGAAATTGTATGAGCTCAAATTTGGATCTTCAATTTTGTTCGATTGATTAATGGGTCTGTTTTTGTGCCAATACCAGGCTGTCTTTATGATTATAACCCTGTAATATAGCTTGAAGTCTGGTAAGGTGATCCCCCTGTATTGCACTTTTTTGCTCAGGGTTGCTTTAGCTATTTGGGGTGTTTTGTTTTTCCATATGAATTTAAGGACTTTTTTTCAAGTCTGTGAAGAAACTCATGGGGATTTTAATTGGAATTGGATGGAATCTGTATATTAATTTGGGTAGAATGGACATTTTTACTATATTAATTTTTCCAATCCCTGTGCGGGGGGGGGGTTCTTCCATCTTTTGATGTCATCTTCAATCTCCTTCAGTATTTTAAAAGTTTTGTCATAGAGAACTTTGGTGTCTTTAGTTAGGTTTGTTCTCATGTATTTTTTTGAGGCGATTGTCAGTGGGAAGGTTTCCTTATATTCCTTCTCCAGTTTCTTGTTGGTATAAAGAAAGGCTACTGAATTTTCTAGGTTAATTTTGTGTCCTGACACTTTACTGAAACTTTTAATCATTTCTAGGAATATTCTGGTGCAGTTTTTAGCATTCTTCAGTTAAACTATCATGCCATATCATCTGCAAAAACCCTTGCCAGTTTCCTACCTTTAAGGGGAAAGCTTCTAATTTTTCTCCATGAAATATTATGTGAAAAATCCAGACAATCATACAGGAATACTTCAAAACCATATAGTCTATTATACTTGAAAACCTAAGAGAAATAGATGAATATTTGAAATCCTGGGAAACAACAAAACTTAACCAAGAAGAGAATGACAGTTTAAACACACCCATAATATTTGAGGAAATTGAAAATGTAATGAAAACCCTCCCAAATAAAAAATCCCAGGTCCAGATGGGTGCACAGCAGAATTCTATAAAACATTTAAAGAAGATTTGTGGCTGTTACTTCCCAAACTGTTCAGAAGAATACAAACAGAGGGAAGTCTCCCAAATTCCTTCTATGAAATCACCATCACTCTAATACGAAAACCAGACAAAGACACAACCAAAAAAGAAAACTATAGAGCCATCTTATTAATGAACACACATGCAAAAATTCTCAACAAAATACTTGCAAATTGCGTACAGATCCATATCAAAAAGATCAACCATTGTGACCAACTTGGATTCATACCAGAGATGCAGGGATGGCTCAACATCTGTAAATCAATAAATATCATAAAACACATAAATGGACTGAAAAACAAAAACCACATGATCACCTCAATCGATGCAGAAAAAGCCTTGGATGAAATCCAGCATCATTCATGCTTAAAGTCCTAGAGGGAATTGGACTGGAAGGATCATTCCTTAATGTAGTCAAAGCCATATTCAAGAAACCCAGAGCGAACATCATCCTAAATGGAGAAAAGTTAGAAGCATGCCCCTTAAAGGCAGGAACACAAGGCTTCCCCCACCTCCACATCTCTTCAATATAGTGCTTAAAACACTTGCTAGGGCAGTAAGTCAAGAAATGAAAATTAAAGGATTATTAATTGGCAAAGTTGAAGTCAAGCTATCCCTTTTTGCAGATGATATGGTACTTTACCTAAGGGATGCTAGAAACTCCACCAGAAAACACCTAGAAACGATCAAGTCCTTCAGTAAACTGTCAAGATACAAAATTAACTTACAAAAATGAGGAGAATTTCTTTACACCAACAACAAGAAACTGAAGAAGGAATATAAGGAGAACTTTCCACGCACAATAGCATCAAAAACAATAAAACACCTGAGAACAAACCTAAAAAAAGACACCAAAGATCTCTGCAACAAGAATGTTAAAACCCTAAAGAAAGAAACTGAAGAAGACATCAGAAGACCTCCCATGCTCATGGATTGGAAAAATTAACATAGTAAAAATGTCCATTCTACCCAAGTTAATATACATATTGGATGCAACCCGATTGTTCTAGTTTGTCTTCCATTGCTGTGACAAAACACTCTGACCGACACCAATTTGGGGAGGAAAGGGTTTATTCATCTTACATCTCCTGGGTCACAGTTCATCACTTAGGGAGCCCAAGGAAGGAACTCAGGGCAGGAACCTGGAGGCAGGAGCTGAAGCACAGGCCATGGAGGAATGCTGTTCACTGGCTTGCTCCCCTGGCTCATGCCTTGTGGGCTGGGCCCTCCCACACTGCTCAACAATCAAGACAATACTCCACAGATGTGGCCACAGGCCAATCCAATGGAGCCAATTCCCCAATTGAGGCTTCCTCAACCCAGGTATGTCAAGTTGACACTAAAGCTATCCAGCACACCAATTAAAATCCCAATGAGTTTCTTCACAGACATGGAAAAAATCCTTAAGTTCATATGGAACAACAAAAGATCCTGAATAACCAAAGTAACCCTGAGTAAAAAGAGCAATACAGGGGATCACTATACCAGACTTCAAATTATATTACAGGGCTATAGTCATAAAACAGCCTGGCACTGACACAAAAACAGACCTGTAGACCAATGGAACAAAATTGAAGAGCCAAACTTGAGCACACAGAATTTCAGCCACTTCATGTTTGACCAAGGGGCCAAGAAGACTCAATGGAAGACAGCATCTTCAACAAATGGTGTTGACAAAACTGGATCACCACTTGTAGAAGAATAAAACTAAACCTCTACCTTTTGCCCTGTACAAAAATCAACTTCAAATGGATCAGAGACCTCAACATGAAACCAAAGCTCTGAAGATGATAGAAGAAAAGGTTGGCAGAAACCTAGAAGACACAGACAGAAGAGAAGACTTCCTAAATCAGACAGCTGCTGCACGGGAAGTGAGTTTGACAATTGACAAGTGGGGCCTCATTAAACTCAAATCTTCTCTACAGTGAAAGAAACAATCAGTGAAGTGAAGAAAAAACCCAGAGTGTGGGAGGTAAGCTTCACCAGTGATACATCTGACAGAGCATTGACTTCCAGAATGTATAAACTAATCAAAAAGCAAAGAAGTAAGAAAACAAATGACTCACTCAAAAGATGGAGTAAAGAGCTGAACAGACACTTCACAAATGAGGAAATAAAAATGGCTGAGAAATGCCTTAAAAATGTTCGACATCACTAATAATTAGAACAATGCAAATTAAAATGAGTTTAAGATATCATCTCACTCCAATAAGACTATCTAGGATTAAGAAAACAAATGATGCCAAATGTTGGAGAGGTTGTGGGGAAAGGGGAACACTCATTCACTGCTGGTGGGAATGTAAACTTGTACAACCATTATGGAAAGCAGTATGGAGAACTCTGAAGAGACTCAAGATGAGCTTACCACTGACTCAGCTATACCACTCTTGGGTCCCACAAGACTCATCTGACCACAGAAATACACGCACATCCATGTTCGTTGCGGCTGTCTTCACAATAGCAAAGAGCTGGAACCAACCCAAATGCCCCTCAATGAATGAATGGACAGAGAAAATGTGGTACATCTACACAATGGAATTGTATGCAGTGGCAAAGAAAGATGGCACCATGAACTTTGCAGGTAAATAAATGAAACTAGTGGATATTATGCTAAGTGAAGTAACACAGTCCCAGAAAAGCAAATGAATGTTATCTCTCATTTGTAGATGCTAGCACCAAGCACTGAGTTGTAAGGCAAACTGAGCAACATCAAGGTTATATACCCTTTTCCCTGAAAGCAACTGTGATCTGATCATGTAAATCCCTTAACAGGCTCTAGAATTAACCCACCACTTATCACTTATTTTTAGACTTTGGAATCTTGGTATATGGGTGGAATATATGTAGGCATATTTCAGACTAATATAAATTTAAAAAGGAAAAATGTGTGTCCTGAAATATAATATGTAAATGACAAAAGGTCTGTGTAGAAATGATATGTTTAGTATATGTGTGACATTTTATATATATGCATGCATGCATATGTTGAAGTGGTACAGATCTGAGGGAACAACAGCAGAGGAACAGAGACAGGGAATGGACTGAAACAGTAAAGTTCCCCCAAGGACAGTAATCCTCTGCTTTAATAAAAACTTTGAAATGAATCAGAAAAAAATATAGGGCACGGATAGCAGGTTGTATGAACTCCAGTGGGGTGGGGGGCATGAGTCTAGATTGGACTGAGAAACAATGTATGAAACACTCATAACTTCAATAAAAATGTTAAGAAGAAAAAAAAAAGATCAACGTTGAACTTCTATAACTTCTATAATTTACTAGTCATATAAACTCGATTTTATTTGTCTCATGTTTACTTTACTTAAAAATGCATTGAACCTGCTGAATAAGAAAATCTCAAAAAAGAAAGATGATGTTGGCTGTTGTTTGTTGTATATAGTGTTGATTATATTCAGAAATGTTCCCTTCAGTTCAGTTCCCTCTAGAACTTTAAACATGAAGAGATCCTGACTCTTGTCAAAGGCTTTTTCTGCATCAATTGAAATGATTGTGTGATTTTTGTCGTTGAGTCCATTTATGTGTTTTATGATGTTTATTGATTTATGTATGTTGAACCATCCCTGAATCTCTGTTATGAATCCAACTTGATCATGATGGATGATCTTTTTGATATGGGTCTGTATGCAATTTGCAAATATTTTGTTGAGAATTTTTGCATCTGTGTTCATTAATGAGATGGGTCTATAGTTTTCTTTTTTGGTTGTGTCTTTGCCTGGTTTTGGTATTAGAGTGATGCTGGCTTCACAGAAGGAGTTTGGGAGATTTCCCTTTGTATCCTTCTGAGTAGTTTGAGTAGTGATGGTTGTAAGAACTCTTTAAATGTTTTATAGAATTCTGCTGTGAAACCATCTAGACCTGGGCTTTTTTGATTGAGAATTTTTTTTTAAATTAAATGTTATCGGTCTGTTTAAACTGTCGACCTCTTCTTGGTTAAGCTTTGTTGGTTCCCAGGATTTCTGATATTCGTCCATTTCTCTTAGGTTTTCAAATTTAGTAGAGTATAGGTTTTTGAAGTATTCTCATATGATTGTCTGGATCTTTTTTTTCTTTTTCTTTTTTCTTTTTTTTAACTTTCTGATTTTTATTGAACACATTTCATACAACATTTCTTAAACAAATTTAGACTCATTCCCACATCCATGCCATCCATGCCCCCCCATACCCCCCCGACCCCCTTCAGAGCTCATGGATTCTGTTATACACAAGTCCCGTCTTGCATCCTTTTCTCACTCATTTATAAACTTTTCGGTGCACAGGTTTACTGTTTTGGTCAGTTCTTTGAATAGGTTTTTCTCTCTCTTTTTTTGTTCCCCTTTGATTTTACATTATTCCAAAATATGCATATATATGCTCCACACATAAATCAAAATTACAAAATCTGGAAATAAACTATAGGTTAATTCCAAAGCACATTTAGAGAGTCACATTTTAAGAGTAAGGTTGCATGCAGGTAAAAAGAAGTATAATTTTACATTCTCTCTCTTTTTTTAAGAATATGAATATTAATATTCTTATATAATAGAACACACCATAGGATTACATAAGGATACATTATGAATAGTTGTAGCCTGTATCAATAAAAAGAGAAAATATTATTAAATCTGATTTTTGAAAAGAAATACCTGGCTTGGTGGCACATGCCTTTAATCCTAGCACTTGGGAGGCAGAGTCAGGTGGATCTTTGTGAGTTCAAGACCAAGCTCCTCCATATAGCAAGTTCCAGGACAGCCGGAACTCTATATAGCAAGTTCCAGGAGCTACAGGGTGACCATGTTTCAAAAAGACCCCCCCCCAAAAATAAATAAACCAAAAAGATAAAACATATTTATGGTCCAAATTTTAAAAGTAAATTCTACCNCCAAGGAAGTGCTTGAAGGTTCCTCCTTGGCAAACCCAAACAACCATCAATCCTGCCCCTGTGCTCCACACTGGGGTCCCTCCCCGCCACGGTCACCCAAATGAGGTCCAGCAAGCGTGTATCCTGTCTTGATCTTCCTGCACTGTCCTCCATGATATAGCCTGGGTAGTCAAACAATGGCAGTCTACATTCTGAAGAGGCTGAAATCCCAGTAGCCACTCAGTCTACAAGCTGGATATTTTAGTAGTCCCCATCTGGCATTGAAGGTTTGAAAGATTCTCAAGTTTTATATCTGAAATACAATTTCTCAGACCTTATTGTTTATTTATTTCTGGTTATACTTTTCTTTTGGATGCTTAAGGTCACACAGCCCAGATTAACCAAGGTTTTTGTTTTGACAAGGTCAGTTGAGGATCTGGTCCTCAAGGGTCACTCGGGTTTGTTTTTTTCGGGGGGGGGGCAGCTCCTTTTGGTTTTTCAACCACCAGTTCCATCTACTCAGGACACAGTTAGGTCTTGCTAGACCAGGCTTCTCTTTTTGAAGCATGAGCAGACTTTCCTCTTTATAAGATGGACACTGGCTGAAGTCCAATTAGTCGATCTCCAAGACCTCCCTGCACAGGAAGATGGTGACTCACATTTGCAGGACATTTCAGGAGATGCCCCCATGTATATTCCCCTGAGACTTTGTTGACCTCTGAGGGGAAGGAACAAAGTTAACCCTTAGGTCCCTAGGCCAAATTAGTATGGGCATTAAGTATGGTCATTAAGCACCCAGAGAGGCTATTCTAATACATGACATCTATACTAAAATTGTATAAAATTGAAAACAAACTGTGTCTTATTTCCATATCATATTTCTCGATTCAACTGTTTCCATTTTAACTTCATGTTACACTATAATATGTATACATGTCCACCATCATATACCAAAAATCTATAGTCTGAAAATAAATGGTAGGTTAGTTCTAGGACCTGTCTAAGCATTCATAATATAAGAGCATGGTTGTGTTCAGATCATGAGGAATATAGCATTAATGCTGCTCAATTTGCCTTAGAACTAGGAACTTGGTGCTAGCATCCTCAGATGAGGGATACCATTCGTCTTTTGTTTTGCTGGGACTGTGTTACTTTACTTAATATAATATCTTCTAGATCCATCCATTTACCTGCAAATTTCATGATATCATCTTTCTTTATCACTGCAGAGACCTCCATTGTGTACATGTACCACATTTTCTCTATCCACTCGTTGGTTGGGTTGATTCCAGCTCTTCGCTATTTTGAAGAGAGCTGCGATAAACATGGCTGTATATGTATCTTTGTGGTAGGACGCATCTTGTGGGTATATACTTAGAAGTGGTATGGCTAGGTCAGGTGGTAGACTCATTCTGAGTCTTTAAAGGGTTCTCCACACTGCCTTCCATAATGGTTGTTTGAGTTTGCATTCCCACCAGCAGTGGACGAATGTTCACCTTTCCCCACAACCTCTCCAGCATTTGGCATCCATTGTTTTCCTGATCCTAGCCAGCCTTATCAGAGTGAGATGATATCTTAAAGTGGTTTTGACTTGCATTTCCTTAATTATTAGTGATGTTGAACACTTTTTAAGATGTTTCTCTGCCATCTCTATTTCCTCACTTGTGAAATCTCTGTTCAGCTTTTTACTCCACTTTTGAGTGCATCATTTGTTTTCTTGTTTGTTTTTTGAATAGTTTATATATTCTGGAAGTTAGTATTCTGTCAGATGCATCAACAGTGAAAGTTTCCTCCCACTTTGTGGGTTTTCTCTTCACTTCCCTGATTATTTATTTTGCTGTACAGAAGCTTTTGAGCTTTATAAGGTCCCACTTGTCAATTGTCGACCTTGTTTCCTGTGCAGCTGCTGTCTGATTTAGAAAGACTTTTCCTACACATATGTCTTGTAGGTTGCTGTCAACTTTTTCTTCTATCACCTTCAGAGTTTTGGGCTTCACATTGAGGTCTTTGATCCATTTGGAGTTGATTTTTGTACAGGGTGAGAGGTAAGAGTTTAATTTTATTCTTCTGCAAGTTGTGATCCAGTTTTGCCAACACCATTTGCCGAAGATGCCGTCTTTCCTCCATTGAGTCTTTTTGGCCTCCTTGTCAAATATGAGGTGGCTGAAACTATATGTGCTCAAGTTTGGATCTTCAGTTTTCTTTCATTGGTCTATGGGTCTGTTTTTTTGCCAGTACCAGGCTGTTTTATGAATATAGCCCTGTAGTATAGTTTAAACTCAGGTATAAAGATCCCCCCTGTATTGCTCTTTTCACTCAGGGTTGCCTTGACTATTTGGGGTCCTTTGTAAATATGAATTTAAGGATTTTTTTCCAAGCATGCAAAGAAAGTCTTGGGGATTTAAATTGGGATTGCATCAAATCTGTATATTAATTTGTGTAGGGACATTTTTACTATATTAATTTTTCCAATCCATGATCATGGGAGTTCTGTCCATCTTCTGATGTCATTTTCAATCAGCTTCTTCAGGGATTTATAATTTTTGTTGTAGAGATCTTTGGTGTCTTTGGTTAGGTTTGTTCCTAGGTATTTTATTGTTTTTGAAGCTATTGTGATTTGGAAGGTTTCCTTGTATTCCTTCTTTAGTTGCTTGGTGTTGGTGTAAAGAAAGACTACTGATTTTTCTAGGTTAATTTTGTATCCCGAGACTTTACTGAAACCCCTAATTGTTTCTAGGAGTTTTCTGGTTGAGTTTTTAGCATCCCTTAGATCAACAAACATATCATCTGCAAAGAGGGATAGTTTGACTTCCTCCTTTCCAATTAGTACTCCTTTAATTTCCTTTTCTTGCCTTATTGCCCTAGCAAGTGTTTCAAGCACTATATTGAAGAGGAATGGTGACAGGGGGCAGCCTTGCTGAGTTCCTACCTTTAAGGGGAATCCTTCTAATTTTTCTCCACTTAGGATGATGTTGGCTCTGAGTTTCGTGTATATGGCTTTGATTATGTTGAGGAATGATCCCTCCAATCCAATTCCCTCTAGGACTTTAAGCATGAAGGTATGTTGGATTTTGTCAAAGGCCTTCTCTGCATCAATTGAGATGATTATGTGGTTTTTGTCTTTCAGTCCATTTATGTGTTTTATGATATTAATTGATTTATGTATGTTAAACCATCCCTGCATCTCTGGTATGAATCCAAGTAGATCATGATGGATGATCTTTTCAATGTGATTCTGTATGCGATTTGCAAGTACTTTGTTGAGAATTTTTGCATCTATGTTCATCAATGAGATGGGTCTATAGCTTTGTTTTTTGCTGTATCTTTGCCTGGTTTTGGTATAAGGGCGATGTTGGCTTCGTTAAAAGGAGTTTAGGAGAATTTCCTCTGTTTGTACCCTTCTGAACAGTTTAAGTAGCAGTGGTTGTAGGACCTCTTTAAATGTTTTATAGAATTCTGCCATGAAACCATCTGGAACAGGACTTTTTTGGGGGGGATGTTTTTAATTACATCTTCAATTTCCTCAAATATTATGGGCTTGTTTAAGCTTTCAATCTCTTTTTGGTTTAGTTTTGGTGATTCCCAGGGTTTCAAATTTTTATCCATTTCACTTAGGTTTTCAAATTTAATAGAGTGTAGGTTGTTGAAGTATTCCCATATGATTTCCTGTATCTTTTCATTGTCTGTTGTGATGTTTCCCCTTTCATCATGAATTCTATTGATTTGGAGTTGCTCTTCCTTTTGGTTAACTGGGCTAGAAGTCTTGTTTATTTTCTCAAAGTACCAAGTTTTGGATTCATTGATTTTTTTGTATTGTTTTCTTTGTTTCTATTTCATTGATTTCTGCTCTGATTTTTGTCATTTCTTCCTGTCTGTTGCATTTAGGGTTCATTTGTTCTTGTCTTTTGAGTGTTTTAGCTGCAGAGTTAACTCATTTATTTGTGCCATTTATTTATTTATTTATTTATTTATTTATTTATTTATTTTTAATGTAGACACCCAGGGCTGTAAACTTTCCTCTTTGGACTGCTTTTAAGGTTTCCCATAGGTTTTGTTGTGTTGTACTATGGTTGTCATTTAGTTCCTGGAATGCTTTTATTTCTTTCTTTATTTCTTCCTTGACCCATTCATTGTTCAGGAGTGTGTTGTTTAGTCTCCATGTGTTCGTGTAGGTATTAGGTCTTCTCCTGGTGTTGATATTGAACTTTATTGAATTGTGGTCTGATAGAATGCATGAAATTATTTCAATTTTTTGTATTTGTTGAGGTTTTATTTCTGTGTTCCAGTATGTGGTCAGTTTTGAAGAATGTTCCGTGGGGTGCTGAGTAGAAAGTGTATTCTCGGTGCTTGGGTGGAATATTTGTTAGATGTCTGTGAGGTCCATTTGCTGTGTTGTATTGTTCTGTTCAGATGTCTCTCTGTTTATTCTTTGTCTGGTTTATCTGTCCAAGGGGCTCAGTGAGGTACTGAAGTCCCCTACTATGAATGTGCTGGGGTTAATCTGTGACTCCAGAGTTGTGTTTATAAAGATTGTTGCTCTGGATTTTGATGCATATATATTCATGATTGTGAAGTCTTCATGGTTAATTTTCCCTTTAATGAGGATGTAATGGCCCTCTTTGTCTCTTCTGATTTCTTCTACTTTGAAGTCTATTTTGTGTGATATTAAAATAGCAACTCCTGCTTTCTTTTTGGTACCATTTGCTTGGAATATTTTTTTCCATCCTTTCACTTTCACTTGGCACCTATCCTTGAGGGTGAGATGGGTTTCTTGTAGACACCATATAGATGGATTCTATTTCCTAATTCATTCTCCCAGTCTATGCCTTTGGATTGGGGAGTTTAGTCCATTAATATTTGAGGTTATAATTGAGAGACGTGTGTTGATTCCCTTCCCCTTATAATCCATTTACATTTTTGGTCTAGGTTTCTACTTTTGCAGTTATGCTTTTAATAATTTCCCTTTCAAGGTGCCTGGGGATAGCTGCTCCTCTCTTCTGCCCTTAGAATTGCTTCAAGTACTCTCTGAAGGTTTGGTTTTTCAGACATGTATTGTTTTATCTTGCTTATGTCATGGAAGATTTTTTTCTTTCCTTCAACTAGAATTGACATTTTTGCTGGGTATAGTAACTTGGGTTGGCATTTGTAGTTGTTTAGCACTGGGAATAATTTGGTCCATGTTCTTCTTGACTTCATAGTTTGCACTGAAAAGTCAGCTGTAATTCTAATAGGTTTTTCTTAATTAACTTATTTTTCTGTGTGTCTTTAAAAATATTTTTCTTTGTTTTGGTGTTAGCATTTTAACTATGATATGCGTGGGGAGTTTCTTTTCTGGTTCTTGTCTATTTGGTGTTGTATGTGCTTTTTGTATTCTTTTTTTTTATTTTTTTTGTAAGCACCAGGAGGCCCCTTCTTGTATTTCTATGGGTTTGTCTCTTTTTAGTTTTGGAAATTTTTCATCTATTATTTTGTTGAAGATCTGATCAATGCCATTCTCTTGGGATTTTTCTCCTTCCTCTATCCCTATGATGTGGAGATTTGATCTTTTCATAGTGTTGTACGGTTCCTGGTTGTTCCATTCTTTTTGTAGTCTTTACTTGAGTTTTTTAGTTGTGCTGTGTTATCTTCCAGGTCTGAAATTCCTTTTTCTGCTTCCTCCATTCTACTTCTGAGGCTTTTTCCCATTCTTTCCTCTTGATTGAATGAATGTTCGATTTCCTTTTTTATTTAGTCTTGTATTTTCCTTACTACTTCCACTTCCTTTTGGAGGTTCTCAATCTTTTCTTATAGCTCCTTGCTTCACTGGTTGATTTCCTTTTTCATTTCAGCATGGGATCTTTTCAGTGTTTCCACTTCCTTCAGGAGTTTGTCATTTTCTCCCTCTAGCTCTTTCTGGAGTTTGTCATTTTTTTTCCCCTTTTAGTTCTTTCTGAAGATTATCATTTTTCCCCTCTAGGTCTTTTCTGAGTTTTTCATTCTCTCCCCTTAGTTCCATGATTTCTTTGAATATATCTGTGATTGTTTTACCATCTGTGTCCTGTGCTACATCTAGGGAGGTCTCCTTATGGGAATTCTCCATAGGTTCAGTAGACTTTAGTGTGGAATTATTCTGCACTTTTCCCATTATTGTTTTTACTTTGTGCTCTTGGCATGTGGGTTTCGTTTTGCCTGTATTCTGATGCAAATCACTAATGCCCATTCACCTTTTTGAAGGATCACTTTCTCTGATTCCTCCTCTTTATTTATGGGGTGTTGGCTTATCTAGATTTCAGGCTTTCAATTTTGGTTATATATTGGGAGGCATAGCCCACTTTTCCCTTACTATTCAGATGTGGTGCAGTCCCTGCAGCTCAGCTGGTCTCCATCTTTTTTTTTTCTTATCTGTTATTATCTTTCCCTTTTCATCATGAATATTATTAATTTGGAGTTGTTTTTTCCCTTAAATTTTATTGAGCTTTTATACATTACATACAATATTTCTTAATCAAGTTTATGCCTTTCTCCCCATCCATGCTCCACCCTGGTACCCATGCATTCTGCCATACATCTTAAGTCCTGTTCTTGTATCTTTTTCTCAAGTCTCTTTATTTTTTTTAAACTTTTTTTAAAATTTTTTTAATTAATTTTATTTATTTATTTCTGTATGTTATGAATGTACTGTCTGCATGCAAGTCTGTGCACCCGTGTTGTGCAATGCCGTGGAGGTCAGAAGAGGACGTCGGATTCCCCTGGAACTGGAGTTCTCCTGGAATTGGAGTTTCAGACGGTTCTCAGCTGCCATGTGGGTGCTGGGGATTGAACCCGGGTCCTCTGTAAGAGCGGTCTGCACTCTTAACCACTAGGCCATCTCTCCAGCCCCCTTTTTAACTTTTTTTCTTTTTTTAATTATTGTTTATTTTTTATAATTTTTTAATATTTTTATTTATCTTTTACATGTATGAGTGTACTGTCTGCATGCAGGTTTGTGCACCTGTGTCATGCAATGCCACGGAGGTCAGAAGAGGTTGTCGGATTCCCCTAGAACTGGAGTTAGAGATGGTTGTCAGCAGCCATGTGGGTGCTGGGGATCGAACTGGGGTCCTCTGCAAGAGCAGTCGGCGCTCTTTTTTTTATTTTTTTTTTATTTTTAAGGGATTCTACAATACAATGACACAGTTGTTTGCAGATAGCATTGATGTCACTCATTATGTCATGCAATCAGGTAATTGGTGCATTTTGCAAGTATCTATGTCCAAATTTTGAACAACCCAAGGTTCCCATAGACTGGTTGGAGAAGCTTGTATGCACAGACATGTTGATCAATCAGGAGTCCAGACTATATTCCTGTAGTCTCATGATTCACTCCTATCTCTCCACAGCCCTTACAATCTACCACGCCTCCTCTTCCGCAGTTTGTTCCCTGGGCTTTGGGAAAGGGGCACAAGTGGGTGAGAAGAAAACAGTCTAATTTCTTTGGAGTTGTCATTTTGGACTCCAGTCTGTTCAGGTTGTTTCCCTTCATGGATTGACAGCTTTCCCAGTGATACCCTTTTTAGTCATATTAACAAAGCACAAGCTATTGGATGTACAGGCATTTAAGCAGTACCACTTATTATGTCAAGCTAAGCTGTGAGCATAGACACAGATGCTTGGATGGTATGCTAATCCGCAAACTGTGGTTTCTCTATAAAGGGTGACAAGTTCTTATTGTGGCTTATAACATCTCCTAACCACTAGAGGACATAAGCTTGTGGCATCCGCTGTGAGTTATTCCTCCAAGGAGAGAGCTAATAGCCAAATAGATTTGGGATATATATAGACACTTGGCTGCCACTGTTGCACAGTATCTCCAGGCTGTTGAGGTGTAGCTGATATTGACGGAGGAGTCTTGCTTGTCTCAGGGAGACCAATATTTTGCTGTATTGCTTTAGTGGCCTTTGGTAACGCTCTCTAGCATTTCAGAGGCCAGTTGTACGCTAGCAAGTGACGTCTCATAACATTTTTCATGCTCACACCAGGTCTTCGACAACAGGGACTTACTGCCTTTCTCCTTGCATATATCCCACTTATAGGCAAAAGGCCTTTATAATTTGGGGGGGGGGGTTTGAATCCCCTAGCCAACATCTCCTAGGCAGAATAATTCATTGCTGATGTCAGAGCTTTCCTGTAGTAATATATTTTGCTTAATTACACAACTTATAAACACTTTACTATTGAATTTGGCTCTAGATAGAGAAATATCCTTTCACAGTTCCTATGCCTATCAATCAATTAATACGTTATGCCTGTTTTATAGGAAATTACCACTGTAACAATTGGCTCTAGTTTACAGTTAGGGAGTGGTTTCATTACCATCATGTTTTTCTTTTTCCTATAAAGGGGAGAGGTAGGAAGGTTTCTCAGTATCTGGAAGGTAAACTTCATTAGGGCCCATTATAAACAGTTAACCCCAATATTATTCAGAGAGATGCTCAGTGTCTGTGACTCAGGCAGTCTGAGGTTCCTCTTTCTTTAATGTTCAGATGGGTCAACCTCTCTGCTGGCATTTCCCAGTCCATCCTGCATAGCCATAAGTTGTATGTTTTCAGGCATTTAGATTGGTGATTTTTACCTGTGGGAACATAAAATTCTCCTCCCATTGTTAGTTTCAAGATCAGAAAAATTGAAAATTTATCAATAGGATTGGAACACAGAGTTTTCCATTTGTATCCCAGAAAGGATAGTACCCCACCTCCCACCTCCCTCTTTTTTTTTTTTGTTTTTATGTTTTGACCTATAGATGCCTAAGTTGTATTACACATACCCATAAACAGGAGCCAAGGCATAAGCTTTCATTAAATTTACCCAAACTGTTTCTCATTGACTGTATGCTACTTATTTGGGAAGGAAATTTAAGCTTAGTTCCTTTAAATTGTCCTACAAGTAAAAGAAAGTGTTATAATGTGATGTTGTGTAATTCAGAAAAAATATATAGGCCATTTGTATACCTTAACCCAGTACAAATTATAAATAAAACCAATTAACATTTTATATTCCCAATTAGTTCAGTTGTATTACCATTTCCACCAAAACCTACACCTAAATTTAACTAATCTAAACAATTCACTAAGCCTTAAAATATCCTATACTTGGTGGATAAAGCTTGGGCAGAGTTGAGTACCTGCTAAATAAATTTTACCCAATAAACACTTTGCTCTTTAATGCTATATGACTGGACTAAGACTTCTACTTATTTGGGAAGTAAAAATTTAAGCTTAATTCCTTTAAATTGTCCTACAAGTAAAAGAAAGTGTTACACTGTGATGTTGTGTATTTCAGAAAAATATAGAGACCAACCCAATACAAACTATAAATAAAACAACTAGCATTTTATATTCCCAGTTAGTTCAAATGTCAGTATCTAGCTCCTTTTTTTTTTTTTTGTCAGCACAAGATTCCTTCATATAAAACCAATTTGCAAGCAGTTGTGCCCCAGCCCACACAGCCCAAGGCTCCCACCATCCAGCTGGAGGGGCTTGAATGTTCAATCAAGTTGATCAAATAAGTGTCCAGACTATATTGTCGTAGTTTTACCGTTCACCCCAATCGCAGCCCCTACAATATACCACTCCCCCTCTTCCACAGATTGTTCCTTAGGCTTAGAGATGGGGCACAGGTGGACAAGAAGCACAACAGTCTACTTTGTCTGGAGATGTCGTTTTGGACTCTAATCAGTTCTGGCTGTTTCCTTTCATGGGCTGACCGATTGCCCAGGGACAGGCTTTCAATCCTACTAATGAAGCACAAGCGATTAGATATATATGTATTTAAACATTGCTAGTTACTATGGTAGGTTACTTTGGTATAGACACAGATGTTTGGATGGTGTGTTAATCCCTGGATTACTTTTTTTTTCCCCTGAGAGAGATGACAAGGCCTTACTGTGGCATATAAATCTCCTAATCACTAGAAGGTATAAGCTTGTGGCAACATCCATGAGTTATTCCTCCAAGGAGAGAGCTAATAATCAAATAAAGTTGGGATATACAGACATATGGCTGCCACTGCTGCACAGTATCTCCAAGCAATTGGGGTGTAGCTGATGTTGGTGGAGGAGTTTTGCTTGACTCAAGGAGACCAACATTTGGTTTATTGGTTCAGTGGCCTTTGGTAACACTCTCTGGTATTCCAGAGACCAACTGTATACTTGTAAGTGCGATCTCGATACAATCCTCCCATGGTTACATCAGGTCATTGACAGCAGGGCGGACCTTACCACCTCTTTTCTTGCAGATATCCCAGTTTACAGGCAATAAGCCTTAACCTTTTTTGGGGGGGGGGTCTGGTCCCCTGGCTAGCATCTCCTTGGCAGAATAATCCATTGCTGCTATCAGTGCTCTCTTGTATTAATTATATGAACTACTTAAAGAGACTTTAGTATTATATTTGTTTCTGAATAGACAATAATCCTTTTTACAGTTCCTATGTATATTAGTCAATTAAAGAAAGCAGTTTTTCCAGTTTTATAAGAGATTACTTCTATAACAGTCAGCTCTAATTTACCATTAAAGGATGACTTCATTACCACCCTGTTTTTCTTTGTTCTATGAAAAAGAGGTAAGGTCGTCTCTTGTATTGAAACTGTGCAGCACCTAGAAGGTAAAGTTCATTAGGACTCACTGTAAACAGATGTTACACCTATGGTCCTCAGAGATGCTTTTTTAACTTTTTTAATGCAGATGTTTACTGTTTGGGTAAGTTCTTTGAACAAGTCTTTTTGTTGTTGTTTGTTGCTCCCTTCAATTTTTTTTCTCCAAAAAGTTCTGGGATCACAGGCTTCATCTCAGTTCCTTGAGTGCTAGGATCACCAGGTCCTTCTCAGCCTCTTGAGTCCTGGATCATGGGCTCCATCTCGGCATCTTGAGTGCTTCCCTCCTGGGCTCCATGTCAAGCATCTTGACAACTGGAATCCCAGGCTCCAAAAAGTTCTGGGATCACCAGCTCCATCTCAACACTTTGAGTCCTGGGATCACTGGCCGCATCTTCTGACTTGAGTGCTGGGTTTCCAGGCTCCATCTTGGCATCTTGAGTGCTGGGATCACAGGCTCCATCTTGGCTTCTTGAGTTATGGGATCTCCAGGTCCAGATCAGTGTCTTGAGTGCTGGGATTACCAGCTCCATCTCGGCTTCTTGAGTCCTTGGATCCAAGGCTCTACCTTGACCTCTTTCTTTCTTTTGGTTAACTGCCCTAGAGGTCTCTCTATCTTGTTTATCTTTTCAAAGAACCAGCTTTTGGATTCATTGATTTTTTTATTGTTTTCTTTGTTCCTATTTCATTGATTTCTGGTCTGATTTTTGTTATCTCTTCCTGTCTGTTGCCTTTAGGTTCATTTGTAGTCCTCTCTCAAGTGTTTTTAGCTATAGTGTTAGATCATTTATTTCTTCCCTTCCTGTTTTTTTAATGTGGGCACTTAGGACTATAAATCTCCCTCTCTGGACTGCTTAAAGTATCCCACAGGTTTTGCTGTGTGGTCTTGTCTTTTTCTTTTAGTTCCATGAATACTTTTATTTCATTCTTTTATTTCATTCTTTATTTCTTCCTTCACCCATTCATTATTCAGGATTGTGTTGTTTAGTCTCCCTGTGTTCTTGTAGCTAGTTGGGCTTATTCTGGTATTAATATTGAGTTTTATTGTACTGTGGTTTGATAGAATGCATGAAATTTTTTCAATACTTTTGTATTTGTTCAAATTTCTTTTGTTTTCCAGCATGTGGTTGACTTTGGAGTATGTTTCATGATGCACTGGATAGAAAGTATATTCCTTGGCATTTGGGTGGAATATTCTGTAGATGTCTTTGAGGTACATTTGTTGTATTGTATTTTTCAGTTCCAGTGTCTCTCTCTATTTTTTGTGCAGTAGATCAAGGGGCCTGGTGGGGTGTTGAAGTCCCCCACTATTAGTGTGCCGGGATTAATCTGTGTTTTGAGAACATGCAGCATTGTGGTTATACACTTCAGTGCACCTGAGTTTGGTGCATAAACATTTAGGATTGTGAATTCTTCCTGGTCAAATCATTCCTTTGATAAGGATGTAATGGCCCTCTTTTCTCTTCTGATTGACTTTACTCTGAAGTATATATTGTCTGATATTAGAATAGCAACTCCTGCCAGGTGTGGTTGTGCACATCTTTAATGCTAGCATTCAGGAAGCAGAGGCAGGCAGATCTTTGTGAGTTTAAGGCCACCCTGGTCTGCAGAGTGAGTTCCAGGCCAGCTGGGGCTACAGGGAGACTCTGTCTAGAAAAGAGCAAAAAAAAAGAAAAAAAGAATAGCAACTCCTGCTTGCTTTTTGGTACCATTTTCTTGGATTTTTTTCCCACCCTTTCACGTTGAGTTGGTGTCTGTCCCTTGAGTGTGAGATGGGTTTCTTGTAGACAACATATAGATGGATTCTGTTTCCTATCCATTCTCCAAGTCTTTTGATTGGGGTGTTTAGAGCATTAATATTTAAGGTCATTATTGAGAGATGTCTGTTTCTTCCTTTCAACTTATTCTTTCTTTTCATTCTTGTTCTAGGTTTGCATTTATGCTGTTATGCTTTTATTAATTTCTCTCTTGAGTTGCTTGGGGATAGTTGCTCCATTCCTCTGTTCTTTGAATTGCTTTGGGTATTTTCTGAAGTGTTGGTTTTTTGACATATATTCTTTCATTTTGTTTGTCATGAAAGATTTTTCTTTCTCCTTCAACTATAATTGACATATTTGCTGGGTACAGTAAACTGGGTCAGCATCTAAAGTCATTTAGCACTGGGAATACTTTGGTCCAAGTTCTACTAGTTTTCCATAGTTTTAACTGAGAAGTCAGCTGTAATTCTGATGGTTTTCCCCTTATATGTAATTTGTTGCTTTTCTCTTGTGGGTTTTCAGTATTTTATCTTTGCTTTGAGCATCTAGAGCTTTAACTATGATATGGCATGGGGAATTTCTTTTCTGGTCTTGTCTATTTGGTGTTCTATGTGCTTCTTGTATTTGTATAGGTTTATCTTTTTTCGATTTGGTAAAATTTTCTTCTATTATCATTTTGAAGATCTGATCAATACCATTGTCTTGGGATTCTTCTCATTCCTCTATCCATGATAGAGATTTGGTCTCTTCATAGTATCCCACATTTCCTGGTTATTCCACTCTTCTGTGTGTGTGTGTGTGTGTTTTCATAATCTTCACTTGAGAATTTTAGTTGTTCTTTGTTATCCTGAAGGTCTGATATCCTATTTCTGCTTCATCCATTCTGCTTCTGAGGCTTTCTCCCATCCTTTCCTATCCATTGGATGAATGTTCCGTTTCCTTTTTCATTTCTTCCTGTGATTTCTTTAGTATTTCCAATTCCTTTTGGAGCTTGTCATTCTCTTCATGTAGCTCCTTGCTTTACTGCTCTGCTTCTTCATTTCAGCCTGGGACCTTTTCAGTGTTTCCACTTCCTTCCAGAGCTTGTGTTTTATTATTCTCTCCCTCTAATTCTTTTTGGAATTTGTGTTTCTCTTCCTCTAGTTCTTTCCAGAGTTTATCATTCTATCCTTCTAGATCCTTCCTGAGTTTTTCATTTTCTTCCCTTAGTTCTCTGACTTGTTCTGTATATTCTTTGATTTCTTTGACTATGTCTACAACTGTTCTTCTAAGGTCCATGTCTTGGTTTCCTTCCAGGGAGATATTGTTGTAGGAAACTTCTGTAGGACTGGTAGAGTTTGGTATGGATTTATTATGAGCCCATGCTGTTTTTTCATTGTGTTTTTGGGATGTGGATTTATTTTTGCTGTTGTCATTTGTTTGTTTGTTTGTGTTTTTGGATTCTGGTGCTTCAATGTTGGCTGCACAGACTAGAACACTGTGTAACTCTGTGCCTGCTAGATCATCTGTACCACAGCACCACCAGCTTGGGGCAAGGTGTTCCTTTAGCCTATCAAACCCTGCTGGGCCCCTGTCTAGGTCTGCCCATGCTGCACTGCTCCCTGGAAAACAAGATGGGAGATTCTGGGTTATCCCAAGCCTCCAGAGGTGGGGGGATGAGGGCCTCAAAGCCCATGGCAGTTCTGCCTTACCTGGGCACCACACTGTTCTGCATCCCTGTCTAGGTCCACCCACACCACACTGCTCACTGGAACCTGATATGGGAGATTCTGAGTGATCCCAACTTAATTCTTGATTCTGTGCTTATAAAGGAAATTGGTGTACTTTTTTTTTTTTATTGCGTTCTTATCTGATTTTAGGTTCAGTGTAATACTGGCCCCATAGAATATGTTAGGTACTGTTCCTTATGTATCTATTTTATGGAGTACTTTAAGGAGAAATGGTGTGAGATCTTCTTTAAAAGTCTGGTAGAACTTGTCAGTGACTCAACCCAGTTCTGGGTTTTCTTTGCTGAGATGCTCTTCCTTACTGTTTAACTCTTGTTGCTTATTATAGATATGATTGAGCTTTTATTTCCTTTTGGTTTAATTCTGTCTAGGAATTTATCCATTTCCTCTAAATTTTGAAATTTTTTGAATATTAGGTTTCAGAGTATTCTCTTATGATCTCTGGATTTCATTAGTATTTGTTGTAATATCTTTTTTCATCTCTAATTTGACTAATTTTGGTCTTTTTCTTTTGGTTAGTTGGGCTAGGGGTTTTGTGGATTTCACTTATTGTTTGAAAGAACCAACTTTTGCTTCATTGATTATTTGTGCTGTTCCCTTAACCTGCATTTCATTAACTTCCACTCTGGTCTTTGTTTTATCCTTCTGTTTATTACATTGGAAGTTGCTTTATTCTTCTTATTCAAAGACCTTGATGTCCATGATTTTGCTATTTGAGAGCTCTCTGGTTTTGTAATGTAAGTACTCAGAGATATAAACTTTTTTGTTAGAACTGTGCTTTCTATTTCCCAAACGTTCTGATGGGTAGTTTCTTCATTTTCCTTTCATTTTAGTATTTTCAAAGTATGCATCCTTTAATACATTTATTGATACTCTGGCGATTAATTTTTTTCTTGTTCAATCTTCTAATATGTTATAATACCAGTAATGTCCCTCTAACTGGTTTATACTTTTATTTCTATATTATATCTGGATAGAGAAATTATTTTAGTTCTTCGTATTTGTCAAGACTTGCTTTTTGCCTAAAATGTGAAATATTTTAGAGAACTCTCCATAAACTTCTGAAATAAATGAATATTCTATGTATTTTGGGTAGAAAAATTTGTAGCTATCCATTAATGCATTTGATAAATGGTGAAGCCTAACACTGAAGTTTCTTTGTTGATTCATGCTATAGTTATCTATCCATAAATGAATGTGGGATTGAAGCTGCTGACCATCAGTCTGTCAAGGTCGAGATATCATTTCATGCCTATCCAGTTTACTTTTATGAAATGGAGAGCCCCACTCTCCACTGCATATGTACTTATAATTATTATGTCTTATTTTTTTTACTAATCCTCCTCTCTACTAATTTGTGGTAGCGTATTTTATCTGTTTTGAATAAATTTGGTTTGTAATCTACTTTATTAATTATCAGTATAGTTATGTCAGTTTGTTTGCAGGTTTTGCTTGCTTAATGAATTAACTTTTATCTCTGACTGATAATTTTTTAGTGTCTTTTTTGCAAGTGGGATTTGATTCTTGAAGACAACAGATGAATCTTGATTGATAATTCAGTAAGCTAGTCCTTGTCTTTTAGTTGGAGAGTTAGGGTCATTGACATTGAAGCATATTACTGATAAAGTTGTATTAATTCTGTAATTTTGTTTGTGGTTTTCTCATTTGTTGGATTGTTTGTCCTTTTCTTTCTCTTTTATTCATACTAAGTGTTTGCTGATGTACTGTCTTGGGAATTATGGATTCTTTCTCAGTTCTCCTTTGTAAACCTTTTCCTTTCATGAATTTTATTATTTCTTTTGAATGAGACTGGCTTTCTTCCTCTTTTGTGTTTATTATTCCTTTAAGTGTCTTCTGTACTTGTTGCCTGATGGGGATTATATTTTGAAATGTCCTTATATCATTATCAATCAAAATTATCTATGGTAGACACGGCAAATTCACTGGGGATTTGATCACTCTCATGAGATTCAAACATATTGTTTCATGCCTTACTGTCTTTTAATGTTGCTCTTAAGAAGTCTCATGATATTCTGATGTGTTTGCCTTTGTAAATAAGTTTGAGTTTTCCTCTTATACATTTAGTGTTGGTGTCCTTCTGCATATTTTTGAAATCTTGAATATAATACATTTAGGATATTAAATCTCTCTTGGATTTTTATATCCATTTCTTCCATAATATTTTGAAAATTATGGGCTATAATGTAATTGAGTTAATTTTCTATACCTTTATTTTTCCTCAACTGTTTCATTCACCCCATAGATTCTTATATTCTTAGTGTTGATCCTTATCATATGCTAGAGTTGTTATGCTGTTATGGTTATGGTCATGTTTTTTTTTTTTTTCTGGTCTCTTTGAGACAGGATCTGCCTGCCCTGTAACCCCAGCTGGCTGGGAACTCACTCTGTAGACCAGGCTGGACTCAGGGCCACATATCTGCCTGCCTCTGCCTCCCAGGTGTTGTCATGTTCTTCTTTGTAATTGATGTCTGCATATTATCTTGCCTTAACCTCATCTACCGTGTGTTATTAGGGTTTTTTTGTACTGATTTTTTTTCTATTGTGATTCTTTCTCCCGTGTTTTCACTTGATTTATTGATTCTTCATTTTCCAGCCGATTTGTACATCCTCTGTCTTTTTGTGTGTAGTTCTTGACTCTGCTTATGATTCCCAATCCCATTAAAGGGAGGAAGAGCTAGGGGAAAAAAGAAAATCAGTGTATTAAATTATAATAAAACACAATTGTGTGTCCACTAATGTTAGGAAAAACAGAAGCTAAGATAGCATTGGGATAAATGTAGATTAAAGAATTTTTATGGTCTTTTTGACATGGAGTTCCCTGAAGCCTGAGCTGCCTTGGAATGCACTATTTAGACCAGGCTGGCCTCAATCTTACTCTGCCTCTGCCGCCTGAGTGCTGGGATTGAATGCATGTGCCACCATACCCAGCTAGATCAAAGATTTTTCCTGATAAAGATGGTAGCTATTAAGAAGTAAAAAGGGAATAGGACCTTGGAAAAGGGAAAGGAGGGATAGATACTAGAATTACAAGGAAAATATATGGGTTTAGAGACATGAGAATGAGGAAATGTTATAGATGAAGTGGAGAAAATAAAAGAGCATATAAGCCTATTGAAACATGGCAGAAGCTAAAGCAAAAGAACTACACGAATTAGAATACAAAGTACAAATTGAATAGGGAATAAAATAGAATTAAAATATTATTATATAGGTCAAATTTCTTCCTTGTTCTGATTAATGTACATCCTCCATTGCCCTATCTTGTCTTTTGCAATTGACTCTGCAGATGGGAAGAAAGCTGGGATTCTGTATGTATTCTAAGCAACATAGGCCAGAGTTTCTTCCTTATGAGGTTAGATTCTTGCATACACATTAGTTTTCAATAAGAGTTTGCCCAGTACCCATCACAGGTTTCTCCCCTTACCCTGTCAGCTATGGGGTGATCACATTACAACATATTGTTTTTTTCTTTTATTTCAAAGGTGCATGGGTGGGAATGTATCTTACTAGTGTTTACCTCTGCTCCTGGGTACTCTGATCCTGCCACAATGCATGCTGCCTCTCTGTGCAATTGTTTTTCTGCCCATGACCCACAGTTCTTACCTCAATATATTTGTGGTGGGGGGGGGTCCTGAATCAAATTCAGTTCACTTTAGGTGCTGCTGAGGATGTCGCGCTCATGTCTTGCCTTGTCAGTGGAGGGAACTCTGTCTGGGGTTTGGAGATATATCAGTGCTGAAATATTTGTTCTCCCTGGCAGAACAGTTTAAGAACAGTGTTTTTCTTGAGCAAGTGTCCCTCCCTTATCCGAGGTTGAGGAAGCAAGGCTCAACCAGCAGCCAGTCTCTTCAAGATCATCTGCTTCACTGATCTACAATAAAAGTTTTGTTTTTCCAAAGCTTGTTTCTAAAATGATCTCTCTCTCTCTCTCTCTCTCTCTCTCTCTCTCTCTCTCTCTTTCTCTCTCTCATTTCTTTCACTCTCTTATGTTTACTATTGCTTTTCTTACCGTTTTGCACCTCTCTGCTCTATATGAATCTTGGATCAGGTGGTTTTCTTGGCTATTCCTGGGGGTTGTAGAATGCTATTTGTCTCTGTTCTGGCATCTTCCTACAAATCTTCAGCATCTTTCATTTAGAAGGCAAAAATAATTCAAATTTATATTTACTTCCATTTTAACTAGAAATTGTAAAGACAAGTTAGAAAAACAACTTGAAAATACCCACTGAAATAAAAACTGCTCATTCACAGTTTTAGAACTGGTATTATCCAAAACTGGTTGTCCCACTTTGTGAATGACATTATTTTATCAATAAGTAAACTGTATGTTTCCATTTATGGAAATGAGTAACATTTTGCTGGGAATGTTAACTGATAAACTGTGGTGAATATGATGGTCTACTGCTTTTATGTATAGAATTTAACAAGAAGTATGGTTGCCTTTGGAGTTCTTCCTTCTTTGGGGGAGTTTCCTGGGAAATTCAGAAGGTATATTGTGAGGAGGTCCATGAGTGAATCGACAAGGGTCCCTAAGGAAGTTTTTCATGGACAACTTGGGTTAGTCTTTAATTTCCACTCTCAGATATGCTCTGGTTCCTGACTTCAGTTACTGTCGCTGATGCTTTTTTTAAAATTTCTTTGAGATATCTAGCTTGATTTTATTTATTCTTTGTTTCCATTTTGTTGTGTTGGGTTAAAAGCTGATGCTTTTAACATCATAGGAGAAGCCATTTTATTGTTTCTTTTCTCAGTTTCGAAAACAAGAATCATTTAATATTGTATATAGCCATGAAGTTTTGAAATAATTTGCTACCCAACCAGAGATAACTAGCATATTTTTGTTCTAATTATTCTATCTGTACTAAGTAACAAAGAAGAACCATAATACAACAAAGTACATTTCAATTTTACTTCTATTAGTATGATAGAATACCTTCATGAAAAGCAACCATAATGGCTGATCTTGGGCGTCGACTTGACACACCTGGGCAGAGAGAAGGTCAAAAGAAATTTCTTCTGACAAAGTCACCTGTGGGCACAGCTGTATGGTACTCCCTTGATTGCTGATATAGGCTGACTCAAGCCTCTGTTAGCAGTAGCAAGTGAGGTGGGCTTCCATTCTGTAAGAAAAGCAACTCAATGTGAGACTGGGAGGAGAACAGTAAGCAGCTTTCCTCTGTGGACTCTGCTTCAGTTTCTATATGCAGGTTCTCATCTTCCTTAACTTCCTTCCTTAACTGCCCCCAGTGATGGACTAAACCTCTTCCTCTTCAAGCTGCTTTTAGTCAATATTTTATCGCAGCAATGGAAACCAAACTAATATAGCAACTTGGAAAAGAAAAGGGTTTATTTCAGGTGAAAATTTCAGGTTACAGTCCATGATTTGGGGAACTGGTGTTTGAACTTCAAACAGCTGGTCACATCACATCCATAGTTGTGCCTTCCTCACTTGCTTGTTTCTGTTCAGATTGGCTTTGCCACTGTTAATGGTTCATGTTTAGGGAGTGGTCACACCCACATTGCAATAGCTGTTTGCACTTCATTAATTTAATTAAGACAATCCCCCACAGACATTCTCAATGCCAAGAAACCTTCACTGAGACTCTTCCCTGGTGATTTTGGCTATGTCAAGTTGACAACCTAGACACATATATGTAAATGTTCCTTGGGTCAATTTGTAAGGTCATAGAATTTGAAAAAAGTATATATGCATACATTAGAGACTGATTGTAAGACATTATAAAAATGTTTGTACTGTACATTATGCCATATTTAGAATGAACAACATATACCTATACAACTCACATTGTAAGTTCTTCAATTTATACCACTAAATAAAAGTAATCTGGCAGAAAAGGAACAAAATACATATATGTAAGGATGATATTATATATTTTCTCCTGGAATATAAAAATGAAAAGAATTAATAGCAGGAGATAAGCCTTTGCTTATCATGTTCAGAGATCTGAATTCAATTTCCATTACATGTGTTTACACTAAGTAAATAAAAAGTGGTCTGATATTATATACACCAGTCTGATGTGTGATTGAGCCAAGAGTAGTATAAATTTAAGCTTATATGAATTAAATACAAAGATAGTTGAAGGGCCTAATCTGTTCTATTTTCTTTGTGACATGTCTCACAGGTATTATTTTATGTTTCTTATAATAATCCTGTGAAGTTTATATCATTGGCTTGTTGGCTTAGAGAAAAGCACGTAAAGTAAGAGTATAATAAGTGAAATGGGAGCACACATTGGTTGGCCAACTAGAGGGAGGGCCTAATTTCTGCTTGTCTAGGTATGTATTTGTCCTTGGAACAAAGAGGTATAATTAATCATGTGAAGTGCCAAGTAGCTAATGAGATATATTCCTTCAACTTTGAAATTCTGAAGAAATTCATCAACAAACACTCCAAAGGTAATTTAACAAATCATGCAACCCACTGAAAGCTGTTTGAGTATAAGTTGCTAGAAATGTCAATGCCATGTACATTTTCTCTTTTGTGTCTCATCAAGACTGATAAATGCAAAGCCTGAATGAAGCACATGACTATATTTGGGTTCTATGAAGAGATGATGATTCATACAGGACGTTTATGACTTGGCTTATGTGAGTTACACTTTGGTTTTTTTATTGTAAATCAAATATTTCTGGAAGAACTGAAATCTACAATTGAACTCTGCTAGAGGTGAGAGTCAGAGAAGCAAGAACATATAAAGTAAAACATAGAGAAACAAAATTCCAGTCACGCACAAGAGCACGAGGTAGGTAGGAAACTGTCAGAACTGGAGTTTGCTGGCTACAATCCTGTTCCTTTGTGTGCATATGTTGCATGAAGACAGATATGATAAAGTAGGACACTGCAATGTATGATAGTACAGTTGCAAACTGACAGCTAAGAATGAGGTTATCTCTCAGGATAGATACCAAGTAATTCAGGCTCAAGGCATTAACTTTGTTATTATATATTCATATTCTTTGTGATGTGTTGGTTCTTTTTAATTTTTAGTGGCAATTTTCTTAAATGGATATGATTTAAATCACCATGAATGTTCAGGTACTATAGTTTATCATCTTCTGTCAATGCCATTTGTCTTGTGTGTATAATGCCATGATTTGTCACTCGGCCATTATTTTACCCATTATTCCACCCATTAGTTTCCTTGAGCATATTCTTCTTTATACTAATGAGTCAATGTCAAGACATCCTGTGGTAAAATCTTGACATGTTTTAAAACTGGAAGACTCCATTAAAAAATGAGTCAATGATGAGGGATTAACTTGTTCTGAAGGAAAAGAGTAGAAATGTAATGAATCTGGGCTTTGACATATCATATATCTTCTGTGGAGACACACAGTGAGTGTTGGAGAGAGTTGGAAATATGCCAGGAGTCATTGTGGCAGGATGGTGGCCAGGTTGATGATGATGCATCATCACTGTACTTTTGGAAACTCTTCTGAGGCTCCCAATGGAGTCTGGCAATAGCAATTACAATTACTGTACTTCACTTTATTCACTTGGGCAAAATAATGTCATTCCACTTAAAACATGCAAAATTATAAACTAATAATAAAGCTCTCTTAATGGCACTTAGAGTGGGGAGTTAACCTTGATGATAAAGTGATGTAAGGTTTAATAAACCTTGTTTCTGGCCAAGTCCCAGGGAGAATGAGTACTCTGTGACTCAGCTGTATGAAACAAATGGTAACTTACTCCTGTTTGCCATTGAATTTGGAGGACAAACAAGGTACTGGCTCATGTATGGTCATTGCATAAGCTTCTCTGCCTCCCTCATAACACTTCTTTTAATTTTTTTAAACACTGGGCTGTGTATTTGACTATGCATTTCCAACAAGAACAGCCTTGCTTATGACTATGAATTCAGTATAGTTACATGTTGCAGATTCTTGTATGCCTAGAAGCGTTAAATATGGATTTAATATTGTGAATTTCAGCCAATAGCAAGCATTCCAGAATTAAAACATTTGCCTTAGTTCTTCCCAAAGTTCTTGTATGGAAAAAAATTGTTAAACAGCACCACATAGAACTCTCACTTTTCTTTTTTTCAAGAATCACAATGTTTATTGATAGATACAAGTATATAAAATCAGGGCATGAACATGACTTGATAAATTAAGTAGATTTAATTTCAATACTATAATAAGTGACAAATTCAAATTCTCACCATTTATTTCACACCCAGAAAAACCACTTCAAGGGCATTAACGATCTCTCAAAACCATCAGTTTTGTGCAAGTAAACCATGTTTCTTTTTAAAAAGACTTGTTCACTTGCCCAGGCTCAAGGATATTGAAATCTAGCACATAAATCCCATTACTAGAGGTAGAAATACAAGCAATATACTATTATGGTAACAACCATCAAGTACAGTTAAGAATTTTCTATAACAACCAAATGGATAATCAAATATAGCAACAACTCAAGTACTACTGAGCAAGGTACATTTCTACAGTATTCAGTGTTGCTATTCAGTTTTCTAGCTTAAAAAAAAAACCCTATGATAACTGGCAGCAAAGTAGGTCCCTGCAATAGTCTGCCTGTGCTTGAGAACATGATGTAATTATTGCATGCTGCTAATATACTATACTATTAAAGATACTCCAAAAATATTTGATGGTAGACTATGATTAAGACATTACACTACAAAAAAAAAAAACTTTATGCAGAAGGAAACCCTTCCTGACGTGCTTCTGCTTTAAATATTGTGCCCCCAAATGAAGTCCAGTAAGTACACATTTTGTCTTGATCCCCCTGCATTGGCCTCCATGATACTGCCGAGGTAATCCAACAAAAATGAATATTAATATGGTTTTTGTTTGTATGCACATGTGTGTATGTGTTTATGTGTGTGTATGCACATGTGTGTGAACCTGTGTCCATGTACAGGACTTTAGGTGTCTTCCTTGGTCACACCCAAAATTCTGATGTATTTTTTTTGAGACATTGTGTCTCACTGAGTAGTTGGGCTAGATTGCCTAGCCAAACAAGCTTCAGGGACTTCCTTTCTTACCACCCAGCTCAGGAATCAGAGTTNCAGGGGAATCTGAGACCCTCTTCTGACCTCCGTGGCATTGCAAGACACGGGTGCACAAACCTACATGCAGACAGTACATTCATTCACATACAAAAATAAATAAAATTTTAAAAAAAGTTAAAAAGCTGTATCTCATGTCCTTGAGGAGTGCCAAAAGCAGTGGCATCCACAGAGCATATGCACCTGCCTGTAAGAATTGAAGACAGGCCAAACAATGATGCTCTCTTTTTTCCTTTTAGTCTTTTTACTAAGATCTCAAGCTTTTTGTCTGCATTACAGTTTCTCTGGTCTTACTGATTATTTATTTCTGGTTGTATTTTCCTTCTGGATGCTTAAGGCCACACAGCCCAGATTAAACAAGGTTTTGTTTTGTTGAGTTCAGTTGAGGATCTGGTCCTCAGGGGTTTCTCAGGGTTTTTTTTGGGGGGGGTGGGGGCCCTTGCTTCTTTCAGCTCCTCATCCACCAATTCCATCCACATGAGGACAAAATCAGGTCTTGCTAGACCAGGCTTCCTTTTCTGAAGGATGAGCAGACTTTCCTCTTTATAGACTGGACACTGGCTGAAGTCTCATTAGTGGCTCTCCAAGACCTCCCTGAACAGGAAGAATGGTGACCCATCTCTGCAGGACTTTTCAAGATATGTCCTCATGTATAATCCCCTAAGACTTTGTTGACCTCTGAGGTCAAGGAACAAAGTTGTCCCCTAGGTCCTTTGGCCAAATTGGTAGGGACTTCAGGTATGGTTGTTAAGCGCCCAGAAAGACTAAGTTGCACCAGCCTATTACATTGCACCTATATTAACATTGTATCCTTTGGAAAAAAAAACTGTATGTTATTTCCATAGTATATTTCTTGATTCACATCTTTCCATTTTAATTCCATATTACTCTAAAAGATACACACATACCCTCCATCATATACTAAAAGTCCAAGGTCTGAAAAATACGTGTTAGGTCAGTTCTAGAGCCTGTGTATGGATTGCCAATACAAGAGCACAGTTGATTTTAGATCATGAGGAATATAATATGTTGCTCATTTTGTCTTATACCTAGGTACTTGGTACTAGCATCCACAGATGAGGGATACCATTTGTCTTTTGTTTTTCGGGGACTGTTACTTCACTTAGCATAAAATCTTCTAGTTCCATCCATTTATGTACAAATTTCATGATGTCATCTTTCTTTACCTCTGCATAGTACTCCACTGTGTAGATGTGCCACATTTTCTGTATCCACTCATCAGTTAAGGGGAATTTGGGTTGGTTCCAGCTCTTCCCTATTGTGAAGAGAGCTGCAATAAACATGGCTGTACATGTATCTCTGCTGTAGGAAGAGTCTGATGGATATATACCCAGAAGTGGTATGGCTGGGTCAGGTGGTAGGCTCATTTTGAGTCTTTTAAGGGTTCTCCATACTGCTTTCCATAGTGGTTGTACAAGTTTGCATTCCCACCAGCAGTGGATGAGTGTTCCCCTTTCCCCACACCCTCTCCAGCATTTAGTTTCATTTCTTTTCTTGATCACAGCCAAACTTATTGGGGTGCGATGATATCTTAAAGTGGTTTAAATTTGCATTTCTTTAATTATTAGGTGATGTTGACACTTTTTAAGAAATGTTTTCTCAAGCCATCTCACAATTTCTCACTTGTGAATTCTATGCTCAGCTCTTTACTCCATACTTTTAGTGAGCTCATTTGTTTTCTTTACTTACCTTTGATTATGATATATATATATAATTCCTGGAAGTTAATGCTCCTGTCAGAATGAATTGCATGAAGGTTTCCCTCCCACTCTGTGAAGGTTTCTCTTCACTTCCATGATAATTTCTTTTGCTGTACAAAAACTTTTTGAGTTTAATAAGGTCCGACTTGTCAAATTTGTTGACTTGATTTCCTGTGCAGCTGCTCTCTGATTTGAGAAGCCCCTTCCTACGACTATGTCTTGTAAAGTTGCTGCATTTTTTTTCATACTAACAACCTTCAGGGTTTTTGGGTTTTACGTTGAGGTCTTTATTCCATTTGGAGTTGATTTTTGTACAGGGTTAATAGGTAGGTGGTTTAATTTTATTCTTCTAGAAAGTGGAATGATACAGTTTTGCCAGAACCATTTACTGAAGATGCTGTCCTTTCTCAATTGTGTCTTCTTGGTCCCCATTGTCAAATATGAAGTGTGGCTTGAATTATATACTGCTCACTTGGGATTTCAGTTTTGTTTTCCATTGGTCTACAGAGTCTGTTTTTGTGCCAGTACCAGTGCCTGTTTTATTTTATTACGATAGCCCTGTTAGTATTAGTTTAAAGCTCTTGGATTTATAAGAATTCTCTCCCCTGAATAAATTGTTCTTTTCACTAGGGTTGCTTTTTGGCTATTCAGTGGGTTTTCCATCTGTACCAAGATATGAATTTATGATTTTTTTTTTTTTTTTTTTTTCTTGGTCTGTGAAGAAGTTCATTGGGATTTTGATTGGGTTTGTATTGAATCTGTATATTTTGGGTAGAATGGACTTTTTGCTATATTTAATTTCTAATCCTCCATGAGCATGGGAGGTCTTTACCATCTTCTATGTCTTCTTCTTTCAATCTCCTTCTTCAGGAGTTTTATAATTTTTTTGTTGTAAGAGATCTTTTGTGTCTTTTGGTTAGGTTAATTCCTAGGTATTTTATTGTGTTTGAGGCTCTTGTGTTGACAGAGCATGATACTCCTAGTTTCCTTCTTTCAGTTGTTTGTTGTTGGTATAAAGAAATGCAACTGATTTTCAAGTAATTTTTTTTTTTTAAATTTTATTATTTTTTGTTATTGTTGGAATGAATGGTACTGTCTGTGTAGGTTTGGTGCACCCGTGTCGTGCAATGCCAAGCAGGTCAGAAGAGGGTGGCTCGGAGTTCCCCTGGAACTGAGTTTCCTGGAATTGGAGTACAGATGGTTCTAGCCACCATGTGGGTGGCTGGACTTGAACCCGTGGTCCTGCCTGCAAAGCAGTCGGTTCTCTAAGCCGCTAGGCTATCTCTCCAGCCTCTAGGTTAATTTTCTAACCTGCCAATTTAAAAACTGAAGCTCCTAATCATTTGTAGGAGTTTTCTGATGACACGTTTTTAAGCATCCCTTAGGTAAACAAATCATATTGTTGCAATAAGGGATAAGTTTAACTTCCTCTTTGTCAATTAAGTATTACTTGTTGATTTCTTTTCATTAGAGAACTTATTACTCTAGCAAGAGTTTCAAAGCACTATATTGAATGAAACGGAAGTGGTGACAAGAGGCAGCCTTGGCATGGGATTTCCTAGCTTTAAATGGGTGAATCTTCTAATTTTTTTCCATTTAGGGATGATGTTGGTGTGGGTTTCTTGTATATGATGGCTTTGATCTATAGTTAGAGCGAATGAATGTTCCTTTCAGTCCAAATTCCTCTAGAACTAGTTAATGATTGAAGGGATGCTGTATTTTGTCGAAGGCTTTTTCTGCATCAAAAATTGAGAGATTTGTTGTTTGCTTTGCCTCAATCTCCAAATTTATGTGTAATGAATAATTTTAACTAGATTTGTATGTTGACAACCATAGCCTTGCAATCTCTGGTTTGAATCAAACTTGGTCATGACGGATGAATCTTTTTGATGTGGGTCTGTAATTGATTTGCAAGTAATTTTGTTGAGAAATTTTGCTTCTGAGTTCATTAATGAGATGGGTCTGTAGTTCTCTTTTTTGGTTGCATCCTTGCCTAGTTTTGGTATTAGAGTGATGCTGGCTTCATAGAAAGAATTTGGGAGATTTCCCTCTGCTTGTATCTTTCTGAACAGTTTGAGTAATAATGGTTGTAAATCCTCATAATATTTTATAGAATTCTGCTGTGAAACCATCTGGGCTTGGGCTTTTGTTAGTTGGGAGATCTCTTTTTTACATTTTCAATTTATTCATATATTATGGGCCTGTTTAAGCTGTCAGTCTCTTCTTTTTTTAGCTTTGGTAATTCCTTGGATTGCAGATATTCAACCATTTCTCTTAGGTTTTCAAATTTGGTAGAGTATAAGTTTTTAAAGTACTCCCGTGGGAATGTCTGGATCTTTTCATTGTCAGTTGTGATATTTCCCCTTTCATCATAAATTCTATTGATTTACAGTTGCTCTTTCCTTCTTTTGGTTAACCGGGCTAGAGGTCTGTCTATCTTTTTTATTCTCTCAAAGACCCAACTTTTGGATTTGTTGATTTTTTTTGTATTGTTTTCTTTGTTTCTATTTCATTGATTTCTGCTCTGATTTTTGTTATTTCTCATGTCTGTTGCATTTAGGGTTCATTTGCTGTTGTCTTTCAAGTGTTTTTAGCTGCCATGTTAGCTCATTTATTTGTGCTCTTTCTATTATTTTAATGTGGGCACCCAGGACTATAAACTTCCCTCTTAGGACTGATTTTAAAGGGCCCCATAGGCTTTGTTGTGTTCTACTGTCATTGTCATTTAGTTCCAAGAATACCTTTATCTCTTTCTTTATTTCCTCCTTGACCCATTCATTATTCAGGAGTGTGTTGTTTAGTCTCTATGTGTTCCTGTAGGTAGCAGTGCTTGTCCTGGTGTTGATATTGAGCTTTATTGCACTATGGTCTGATAGAATGCATGAAATTATTTCAATTTTTTTTGTATTTGTCAAGGTTTTTTCTGTGTCCAAGTATGTGGTCAATTTTGGAGAATGTTCTGTGGGGTCTTGAGTAGAATGTATATTCTCTGGTGCTTCGGTGGAATATTCAGAAGATGTCTGTGAGGTCCATTTGCTGTATTGTATTGTTCAGATGTCTCTCTGTTTATTCTTTGCCTGGATGATCTGTCCAAAGGACTCAGTGGGGTATTGAAGTCCCCTGCTATGAGTGTGCTGTGGTTAATTTGTGCCTTAAGGGCCTGTAGAGTTGTATTTATAAAGATTGGTGCACCAGAGTTTGGTGCATATATATTCATGATTGTGAAGTCTTCATGGTCAATTTTCCCTTTGATAAGGATGTAATGGCCCTCTTTGTCTCTTCTAATTGCTTCTACTTTGAAGTCTATTTTGTCTGATATTAAAATAGCAACTCTTGCTTTCTTTTGCTGCCATTTGCTTGGAATATTTTTTTCCAGCCTTTCACTTTAAGTTGGTGCCTGTCCTTAAGGGTGAGATGGGTTTTTTGTAGACAGCATATCAACATATTCTGTTTCCTAATCCATTCTCCCAGTCTATGCCTTTTGACTGGGGGGTTTAATCCATTAATATTTAAGGTTATAATTGAGAGATGTGTGTTTCTTCCTTTCACCTTATTATCCACTTGTAGTTTTAGTCTAGGTTTCTACTTCTGCAGTTCTGCTTTTATCAATTTCTCTTTCAAGGTGTCTGGGGGTAGTTGCTCTCCTCTGTCCTTTGAATTGCTTCAAGTATTGTCTGAAGGGTTGGTTTTCCGGACATGTATTCTTTCATCTGTTTACATCATGGAAGATTTTTCTCTTTCCTTCAATTAGAATTGAGATTTTTGCTGGGTATAGTAACCTAGGTTGGCATTGATAGTCATTTAGCCCTGGGAATGCTTTGGTCCACATTCTTCTTGCTTTCATAGTTTGTGCTGAAAAGTCAGCTGTAATTCTGATAGGTTTCCCCTTATATGTAATTTGTTGTTTTTCTTTTGTGGCTTTCAGAATTTTGTCTTTGTTTTGGACATCTAACATTTTAACTATGATATGGCAAGGGGAGTTTCTTCTCTGGTCCAGTCTATTTGGTGTCCTATGTGCTTCTCATATTTGCATGGGTTTGTCTTTTTTAATTTGTGGAAATTTTCATCTATTATTCTGTTGAGGATCTGATCAATACAATTCTCTTGGGATTCTTCTCTTTCCTCCATCCCTATGATGCAAAGGTTTTATCTTTTCATAGTGTCCCACATTTTCTGCTTGTTCCACTCTTGTGTATTTTTAAAATTTTGTAATCTTTCCTTGAGCTTTTTAGTTGTTCTGTGTTATCTTCTAGGTTTGATATTCTTTTTTAAATTTTATTTATTTTTGTATGTGTATGAATGTACTGTCTGCATGTAGGTTTGTGCAGCCATGTCGTGCAATGCCGCAAAGGTCAGAAGAGGGTCTCAGATTCCCCTGGAACTGGAGTTCTCCTGGGATTGGAGCTACAGACAGTTCTCAGCCACCATGTGGGTGCCAGAGATCCAACCCCAGTCCTCTGCAAGAGCAGTCAGTGCTCTTAAATGCTAGGGTATCTCTCCAGCCCCAAGGTCTGATACTCTTTTATCTGCTTCCTCCATTCTGCTTCTGAGGCTTTTTCCCATTCTTTTCTTTTGATTGGATGAGTGTTCGATTTCTTTTTCATTTCATCCTGTGTTTTCTTTATTATTTCCACATCCTTTTGGAGCTTCTCAATCTTTTGTTGTAGCTCCTTGTTTCGCTCATTGGTTTCCATTTTCATTTCAGTATGGGTTCTTTTCAGTGTTTCCACTTCCTTCCAGAGTTTCTCATTATCTCCCTCTAGGTCCTTTCTGAGTTTTTCATTCACTCTCCTTAGCTTTATGATTTCTTTGAATATATCTGTGATTGTTAATCTGCAATTTGTATCCTATGCTATGTCTACAGAGATCCCATTGTAGGGGTCCTCCACAGGCTCTGTAGAGTTTGGTGTGGGGTTTGTGGTGGCTTGAATGAGAATGTCCTCCATGGGCTTTAAGTGTTCAGATATTTTGTCCTCAGTTGGTGGCACTGTTCTTGGAGGTCTTAGAAGGTGTGGCCAAGCTGGAGGAAGTACGTCATTGGGGGCAGGCTTAGTGAGTTTAACAAGACTTGCTGTCTCTAGTCTCTCTCTCTCTTGACTTCCTGTGCTCATTGCAAGTTGTGACCCTCGGCTTGCTGCTGCAGCCCCGGCCAAAATGCTTCCTGCCACAATTGACTCTAATTCGTTGGAACCGTCAATCATAAGCTCAAATAAACTCTTCCTTTTATAAGTTCCCTTGTTCATAGTGGTTTATCACAGCAACAGAAAAGTGACTAATTCAGGGTTATTCTGGGCTTTTCCATATTGTTTTTTCTTTGTGTTCTTGGCATGTCATTTACCTTTTGTCTGTATTATGGTGTGAATCTCTAGTGCCTCTTCAACATCTTGGACAATTGCTTTCCTTGATTCCTCCAGGTGCCTTTGTTGTCATCTCCTTTTTTATGGAGTGTTGACTTGCTTAGGTTTCAGGCTTTCAATTTTGGTTATATCTTGGAAGGTATAGTTCACTCTTTCCTTTCTGTTCTGTAAGAACTGGGTGGGTAACAGCCCAAATGACACTTTCTGAGCACTGTACATCCTCTGCTGCCAGCTAGTTCTTCTGGATTGGTTGTAGGACTTATTAGAACCTCCCTCTGGAGTTCCAGTTGGTAGGGATGGGGGGTAGGGGGGAGCTGGTTGCTTAGCACTTGCACTAGTACCCTGTGCACCAGCTCTCTGGTGTGGGCCAGCAAACTTTATGCAACCCAGGCTAAAGACTGTGCCTCACCTCCCAGGGGATTGTGCTTGTGGCTGACCCACCTGCCCACTTGCTGGTATCTGCACCCCCAGAACTCTTGCTTTTAACCTTTTCAAAGCCTTGGTATTAGTAGAATATGGAAGATGGCAAAATTTATATTATAAAACTTTCTTACCTAACTAAAAAGCAAACACATCAACAACAATCAAAATATCCAAAAGTAAACAAAGCGTTCTAAACAACGCTTTCTTGTGAATGTTCTAACATAGGTGGGCTGAAACTGAGGATGAATACTTAAGTAAATAAAACTATTGGTGACATGCTATTTCAAATTATGATGATGTATTCATATGCCATAATTATTTAAGAGTTCAAGGGTATCCTCCCAATATCATTTGGGAAGCAACCTTGTCAGAAAGTTATTTAAGTAATTCTAAAATCAGTATGGTGATAATTTGTTATATGATCAAAATGCATAATATCTTCTCTCTGTAATACTTGAGGTTGATGAGATTCTTGATTTAGGTTGACAGGTGTGCAATACCATGGCCTTCCCTTCAGATGCTGACTCACTAGAACTATCTGTACCCATTAACTCTTTGGTATGACCCATTTGATATAGTTTTTCATTGCAGGTATCATTAAAATATATAATATAAATATACTTATTGTGTAAATGGTGACAATAGTTAAAGTGCAATTGAATAATTGCAGAGAATTTGTAAGTACTTCTGTGGTTTGTGGGCTTAGATTAAAGATCTATGATAAGAGGGCTTATGCACAGTATTCAAGGATAAATTCCATATAAATTATAAAACCACTGATAGTTTGTGGATTATGACAATAAAAGACCTGTATGATCCAGTTCCTGTATAGAACATGGGGAGAGAAGATGCAAGAGAATGCTTCCAGTAACCCTGAACTAGAGAATACTGCATTTGCAGATTTGAGAGTATGTGAGCAAGATAATTAGTGACCCAAAGATGGTAGATTGGACTATTGTACCATTTGATTCAGATCCAGTTTCTATCTTCTGAATGTTTGTGTCCCACCAATGAGATTTATATGCTAAACACTTTTTAAAAAATAAAATAAATAAATTTTCATTTATTTATTTATTTATTTATGTGTATATGTGTATGTGTGTATGAGTGTATTGTCTGCATGTGTTATAAGTACACTTGTGTCATGCCATTCCTGTGATGGTCAGAAGAAGGTCTCATATTCCCCTGGAACTAGAGTTATGGATGGTTGTTAGCCATCGTGTGGGTCCTAGGAGTCAAACTGAGGTCCTCTACAAGAAGAACCAGTGCTCTTAACTGCTGATCTGTCTCTCCAGCCCATATGTTAACATCTTAATGACAAAGTGGTAGTCTTAGAAACTGGAGACCCTTGAGGAATGCTTAGTCTTTTAGTATCTCATAATCTAAATATGGAAATATAGATTTACAACACTTAACCACTTAATACTTTATATGTATATATACACAAGAAATTTCTGAACTAAATAGGACAGAAATACTCAGAGAATGACCCACATAGGCTCCAAGTATTTGGACACTTGATTCCCAGTTTGTGGTGCTGTTTAAGGAGGATCATGGAAAATTTAGGAGCTGTGGCTATGCTAGAGGAAGCTAACATGAGTTTGGAATTTGGGAATATATAACCATGCCTACTTTCAATCTGCTTCCTGTGTTATGCTTCTGTGGTGGTTTGAATGAATGTCCCCCATAGGCTTTAAGTACTCAGACATTTGTCTCCAGTTGGTGGCACTGTTCTTGGAGGTCTTATAAGGTGTGGCCATGCTAGAGGAAGTACGTTATTGGGGGCAGGCTTAGTGAGTTTAACAAGCCTTGTTGTCTCTAGTCCCTCTCTCTGCTTCCTGTGCTCATTGCGAGATGTGACACTCAGCTTGCTGCTCCAGCTTCAGCCGCCATGCCTCCCACCACAATGGACTCTAATTCCCTGGAATCGTCAATTGTAAGCTCAAATAAACTCTTCATTTTATAAGTTCCTTTGGTCATGGTGTTTTATCACAGCAACAGAAAAGTGACTAATACAGCTTCCCCACCATATTGAAATATTATTTCTCTGAACTGTAAGTCAAGTTAAATCTTCTGTGCCTTGGTCATGGTGTTTTATCTTAGTGATAGAGGAGTCACCGATACAGTTTTGTCTTTTTAAGTGTATGTTTTATTGATTGTTTGAGAATTTTATAACAAGTATTTTTGTCCTATTAAGATACCATCCTTCAGGGCTGGAGAGATAGCCTAGCAGTTAAGAGCACTGACTGTTCTTGCAGAGGACCTGGTTTCAATCCCCAGCACCCACATGGTGGCTGAGAACAGTCTTTAACTCCAATTTCAGGAGAAATCCAGTTCCAGGGAATCTGAGACCCTCTTCTGTCCTCTGTGGCATTGCACGACATGGGTGCACAAACCTACATGCAGACAGAACACTCATACACATAGAAAAATAAATCATACACATAAATAAATAAATAAAAAATAATTAAAAAGATACCATCCTTCATTTCCTCCCCAGTTTATTATCCCTGACTTCATGCCATCTATTATTATTTTTTAAGGCCTATCAAGTCGAATGTGTGTGTAACAAATGCTCTTGGATATGAGTCTATCCCTTGGAACCTGATCAATGTACCTCATATCACAACCTTAAAGAAAACTTCTTGCCTACATTCCCCCAAATTGTTGGGATTGGGCTGGCTTGGGTATTGTGCATGTGTGGCATCATAAGCATTGTTGGTTCATAGTGGAAATTCTGTGCTGCATCTAGAAAACAGTTTTCTTGTATTCATCCTCTACTTGTAGTTCTTTCTGATCCAATTTCTTCAATGATCCATGAGCCCTGGGAGCAATGGATGTGATATTTCTGTCCCAAATATTTAGTGCAAAGTGATCCATAGTCCCTTATTCTTTACATGTTGACTAGTTGTATGTCTCTATGCTAATCACCATCTGCTGCAAAAAGGAGCTACTTTGGTGAAAGCTGAGAGATGCAATAATCTATGGCTATATCCATAAGTTTATTAGAGGTAAATATAATACTATGTTCTGTAATCATAATTAGAATAGTAGATTCTCCCCTGTAGACTGTGACCCATCCAGTCTTAGGTTCATGGCGAAATAACAGTGCCAGGTACTGCTTCCATCTTGTAAATCTGTCATTAAATCCAATCAGAAAGTGGTTGGTTACTCCCATAAGATCTGCGCCACTATGGCATGAGTAGGGTTATCTTGCCAAGACAGTTGTTATTGTAGCTCACAGGGTTCTCAGCATGGGACCTTCCAAAATTATGAAAGGTAGCCAGTAGAGCTTGATTTTTAGCAGCTTGATATTTCTATGTTTGTTCTACAACTCAATTTTGCAGTATATTCATTAATAACATCTTACCTTCAAGTTCTGGAAGGTAATCAAGACTAATTGCAATAGCCAGTACCGTTTGAGTGTGGGACCACTCTGATCAAAACTCAGAACAAAGGAGACCATACCTAGCATTGGTCTTTTCATTTGCTAACGTCTGATGCATTTTAGAGTCATTGTCTCCCTCTGAAGTGTAACCTCATTTGAGACCTTTTGGTTGCCATAAGTATATATTTTAAGAAGCTTCAATAATAGTTTTCCATGTGACTTTTTCAGAAGCCCTCTAAATGTTAGTTACACCTCTCTGCACTCTCTCCTTTTCTCTGCCATCCCATTCCACATTCAATGTAACACTTTTTATTCTCCTTTCCCCATTTATATAACTGTAATCAGGGGCTGGAGAGATGGCTCAGCAGTTAAGAACACCGACTGCTCTTGCAGGGGACCCGGGTTTGAGTCCCAGCACCCACATGGTGGATAAAAACTGTCTTAAGCCAGGCATTGTGGCACATGCCTCTATTTACTTATTTATTTGATTTTTTAACAATAGGTAATAAGTAATGAATACAAGCATCCTTCATGTAAAGCCAATTTGCAAGCAGCTATTCCCAAACCAACACAGGCCAAGGGCTGTATGTACAAACATGTTGATCAAATAAGTGTCCAGTCTATATTGCTGTAGTCTTATAATTCACCCCATTCACAGCCCTTATATTCTACCACACCCCCTTTTCCGAAGATTGGTCCCTAGGTTTTAGAAAAGGGGCACCAGTGGGAGAGAAGCAAAACACTCTACTTTCTCTGGAGATGTCATTTTGGATTCTGATCACTTCAATCTGTTTCCCTTCATGGGTTGGCAGTTTATCCAGGAATAACCCTTTTGATCCTACTAATGAAGCACAAGTAATGAGATATACAGGCATATAAACAGTACTAATTATTATGGTAGGTTACATTGGTATAGACACAGATGTTTGGATGGTGCATTAGTCACTTTTCTGTTGCTGTGATAAAGCACCATGACCAAGGAACTTATAAAAGGAAGAGTTTATTTGAGCTTATGATTGCCAGTTCCAGGGAATTAGAGTCCATTGTGGCAGGAGGCCTGGCGGCTGGATCTGGAGCAGCAAGCCGAGGGTCACAGCTTGCAAAGAGCACAGGAAGCAGAGAGAGAGCAACTGTAGACCACGAGGCTTGTTAAAACTCACTAAGCCTGCCCCCAGTGAAACACTTCCTCCAGCACAGCCACACACCCCAAGACCTCTAAAAACAGTGCCACCAACTGGAGACAAACATCTGAATACCTAGAGCCTATGGGGGACACTCATTCAAACCACTACATTCCACTCCCTGGCCCCCATATGCTCCTGACCACATAAAATGCAAAATGCATTCAGCCCAACCTTAAAAGTCCCCATAGTCTTTACCAGTTTCAATGCCATTCAAAAGTCTACATACAGTCCAAGGTGTCTTCTGAGACTCAGGCCAATCTCTTAACTGTAAGCTCCTGTAAAATCAAAAGACAAATTACATACTCCCAACGTACAGTGGAACTGAATACACATTCCCATTCCAAAAGGGAGGAATAGAGGCATAGTGAGGAAATACTGGACCAAAACAAGACCGAAAACCAGCAGGGCAAACACCAAGTCCTGTAGCTCCAAATGCACCTTCTGGGACTTGACTTCCAAAGGGCTTAGATGGCTCAGCTCTTCCAGCTTTGCTTGCAACATACATCTCTTTCTTAGGCTGGTACCATTCCCTGTATGCAGCTCTCCTTGGCAAATATCTCACAGGTCTGGCATCTCGAATGTCTTCTTGGGGTCTCCGCTGCCAACCAGGCTTCACATTCACAGCTTCACACAATGGCCTATCAGGGCCTACTTTATGCAGGGACACCCCTGCTGCACTCTGCCTAACCTTGTCAGCTCTCTGAAACCGTGGAGGAAGAACTGATGACCCCTTCACTCTTGCAAACTTCATGCCTCTAAAGCCAGCACCACGTGAATGAAACTGCTGAGTTTGGCTGCAAGTTTCAGATGGAATCTCTCCTATTTTAACCACATTTGCAATTTTTCTCTGTCCTGGACTTGCTGGAGTATTAGCTGGGTGTGGTCTTGCCCTGAAGGTACTGATTCTTTTGTTTACTTGTAAATCTCGAAGCCTCTCCTTAACCACTTTAATCTCCTTATCAAAAAGAAACTCTCCTTCACAAGCCTTGGCCCCACCTTTAATCTTCCTAGTGCAGTTATCAGATCCAAACTGTACATTCTGAATTTCTTTCTGCCCCATCTGCTCTTCTTCACTGTAGATCTGCACAATATTCACCATTAAAAGCCACGCCACCATTTCTACATTATGCTGTCTTGAAATATCCTCCACCAAAGACATCAGTCCATTGCTTTTCAACTTAGCATCAGGCAAGCATTTGGGCTGGGAAAACTGCTGCCAGACTCTTTATCAAAATATCCCAGTTGCTGCCTAAGTCTTTATTTTCCCCTGGAACCGCATCTTTTGCAGCCATGCTTTCTTCCAGGCCTCTGCTAGAATGGCCCTTTAAGCTCTGCTTACAGTAGTCAACAGCCTTTCTAGCCCAAAGTTCCAAAGTCTTCCACATTTCTCCAAACATCCACATGGTCATGTTCTTCACAGCCAACAGCCCACTCTCTGGTACCAAATTACTGCATTAGTCACTTTTCTGTTGCTGTGATAAAGCACCATGACCAAGTAACTTATAAAAGGAAGAGTTTATTTGAGCTTATGATTGATGGTTCCAGGGAATTAGAGTCCATTGTGGCGGGAGGCGTGGCAGCTGGATCTGGAGCAGCAAGCCGAGGGTCACAGCTCGAAAAGAGCACAGGAAGCAGAGAGAGCAACTGTAGACCACGAGGCTTGTTAAAACTCACTAAGCCTGCCCCCAGTGACACACTTCCTCCAGCACGGCCACACCTTCTAAGACCTCCAAAAACAGTGCCACCAACTGGAGACAAACGTCTGAATACCTAGAGCCTATGGGGGACACTCATTCAAACCACCACAGATGGCATGTGAATCCATGAACTATAGTTTTTCTGTAAAAGATGACAAGGTCTTACTGTGCCTTATAATGTAACCTAACCACTAGAGGACATAAGCTTGTAGCATCAGCTGTGAATTATTCCTCCAAGGAGAGAGCTACTAACCAATTATATTTGGGATATACAGACATATGGCTGCCACTGCTGCACAGTATTTCCAGGCAGGTGAGGTGTAGTTGATGCTGATGGAGGAGTCTTACTTGACTCAAGGAGAACAATATTTGCTTTATTGATTTAGTGGCCTTTGGTAACACTCTCTGGCATTCCGGAGACCAACTGTACACTTGCAAGTGTGGTCTCAATACATCTTTCCCATGCTTACACAGGTCTTTGACAGCAGGGTCTTCTGCCTCTCTTTTTGCAGGTATCCCAGTTTACAGGCAAGAAACCTTTACCTTTTTTTTGGGGGGGGGGCGACTTGGGTCTCCTGGCCAACATCTCCTTGGCAGAATGATCCATTGCTGATATCAGAGCTCTCCTGTATTAATATATTTTGCTTAATTGCACAGCTTATAAAGATTTTAGTATTATATTTGGCTCTGAATAGAGAATAATCCTTTCACAGTTCCTATGTCTATTAGTCAATTAAAGAAAGCAGTTATTCTGGTTTTATAAGAGATTACCTCTATAACAGTCAGCTCTAATTTACAGTTAGGGAATGACTTCATTACCATCATGATTTTCTTTGTTCTATGACAAGGAGGTAAGAAAGTCTCTCATATTAAACTTTGCAGCACCTGGAAGGTAAAGTTCATTAGGACTCATTATAAACAGTTGTTACAAATAGGATCCACAGAGATGTTTGATGCCTGTAGCAGTCTGAGGCTTTTCTTCCTTTTAATGTTTAGATGGGCTATCTTCTCTGCTGGTAATTCTTGGTACATCCTGCCTAATGCAAAGCTGTATCTTTTCCTTCTCAGCCATTAAGTTGGTGCTCAGCGATTAAGTTGGTGTGTGGCACATGCCTTTAATCCTAGCACTTGGGAGGTAGAGACAGGCAGATTTCTGGGAGTTCAAGGCCAGCCTGGTCTACAGAGTGAGCTCCAGGCCAGCTGGGGCTAAAGGGAGACCCTGTCTCAAAAAGACAAAAAACAAAAACAAAAAAACTGCACTCAATCATCCCCCATATGAAGTTCCACACATAGTCCTTTACTAGTTTCCTGACTGGTATGTGTTCTAGGGTAATGAGTCTGGGTATATGTTGAAGAGTGGTATGGTTGGACTATGTGATAGATATATTTATAGATGTTTGAAGAATTGTAGGAATTACTTTAATAAATGGAGATAATCTGGACTAATGACTTTTAATTCACCCCAGCTAAACCATGTGTTCTTATGTCTTGTGCTTTGGGACCTGGATCTTGTATCTTTGGCAACCTCAAGGTACTCCACCAAACATGACAAAGAATGAATGAATAAATTAATGAATGAATAAATGTGGGTATGCCAGAGAATTAACATATAAAAGCACTGAAAGGTGGCACAGGCACACCCAACTCCCTTTCTTCCAGTGGATATTGGAAAGGATGCACAACCTAAGGTGAATAAGATGTTTTAGAACTTAGATGAAAAAGCATGGTCTATTAAGACTAAGATAGAGCCCACTTGTACTTTGCCATATGAAACTGGAGAAACCATTTTGAATAAAATTATGGGTGGGGCCAGCCTCAAGGACACAGTTCCAGAAAGAGTCCCATCAGCACACTTATGGGAGACAGAATAAGAAGTATCTAGGGGGAAATAATGTCCTTCAATTAGGGCCACTCTTAAAAACTACACTCAAGAGTTAGGCTGTCATTTTTTGGTAATTATGTTGGTGTAATAACACCTCAAGGAACGTCCATATTGATTTAATATTGGCTGTACCAGTTTGTGCTCCCAGCAGTAGTGAATTAGTGTTTCCCTTTCCAGATATCCTTGCCAGCATTTGTCAGCCAGTTTTTTAAAATCTTAACCATTATAATGGCGTAAGATGAATCCTGAAATTAGATTTAATTTAAAAAATTCTTGGGAATTTGCATTTCAACTTGTGAGATGTCTCTGTTTATTTCCTTGCTCCAATTTTAGTTGGATTCTTTTATTTATGTTCAAAATTTTCAGTTCTTTGTATTCTAGATATGACCTCTCTGTTGTAGGTATAATTGGTAAAGATTTTTTTTCCCATTTCTAGATATGAATCACCTACCAAATTAAACTAAGATGAATGAAACATACAACAGACCCATAACAACCAATGAAATAGAAGTACAAATTAAAAATATTTCAACCAAAGAAGCCCAAGATCAGATGGATACAGCAATAAATTCTACCAGATCTTCAAAGAAGAGCTAATACCAATGCTCCTCAAGTTATTCCAATAAATAGAAAAGGAAAGAACAGCTCTAAACTATTTTGATGAGCCAGAATTACTCTAATAGCAAAACCAGACAAAAATAAAAGGGAAGATACTAGGAATATCCCTCTGATAAATATAGACATAATAATTCTAAATAAAATGCTTGCAAAACAAGTGCAAGATCACACAACAGAGATTATCCCTTATAATCAATTTGGCTTTATATCAGAGATGCAAGGATGCTTCAACATAGTTAAGTCAATAAATATAATCCATAATATATACAGATTCAAGGACAGAAACCCCATGATCTTCTCATTAGATCCAAAAAGACATTTGACAAAATCGAGCACCCCATAGATGCAGGATCTATGGATACAGAGAATATATTTCAACATGTTAATATCAATACCTAACAAGCCCACAGTCAGCATTATACTAATTGGAGAAAATCCCAAGCATTTCCACTAAAATCTGGAATGAGACATGGATGTCCACTATCTCCATTCTTGTCCAACAAGGTACCTGCAGCTTCACGTAGAGCAATAAGTCAGGTGAAGGAGATAAAGGGGATACAAATGGGAAAGAAAGAAGTCAATTATATCTTATTTGCAGATAGGATTCTATACATGAAAGATTCTAAAGCCTCCAACATAAAACTTCTAGCACTGATATGTTCTGCAAAGTATCAGGATACAAAGTTAACATAATAATCAGTAGCCTTCCTATATCCAACAACAAACAATGAGAAAGAAACCAAGGAAACAATCCCATTCATGATACACTCAAAAATAACTTGAAATAGAACCAATCAAGGAAGTGAAAGACATATAATTAAAACTTTAAGGCATTGAAGAAAGAAATGGAAGATATCAGAAGATCAAAATAAGTCCCATGCTTACGTACTTGTAGGATTGTTACTGTGAAAGTGGGCATCCTACCAAAATTAATCTAGATTCAATGCAATCCCTACAAAAATTCCAATACATTCTTTTTCAGAAATTGAAAAATAATCTCAAATTTCATTTGGAAACATAAAATTTCCAAGATCTCAAAAAGAATCTAGAATAGTAGAATTAGAGCTGAAGGTATGTTCACCTGCAATTTGAAATTATGCTATGATAATAAAAACAGCATGGTACTGACATAACAGAGACATCAATCAATGGAAAAGAATTGAGAAACCTGATTTAAGTCTACACATTTGCAGTCACTTAACTTTAAATAAAGGGACCCATAGTTGAGATTCCACCTGGAGATGCCTATGCACATGATGTCTCACCTCTTTCACCCCTGGTTTCCTAAAACCTGCAAGAAAGGCTTTCTGAAACACAGTGCAGGGAAGTCTAACATGTTTATTCAGGCTTGCCTACAAAGTGAATGGAGATAACTTATGTGCCAAGAAGTGTCTCCCTTCCCCCTATGTAAATCCAAAGTCCCAGCATTTACTCAGTGACTTCTGCTCCCAGTGACAAAATGGTGAGAGATAATCAGCTCCACACCATTGACTTCTATATTATCCTTGGCTCTTCCTCCCACATGACGCTAATAGCATCCCAGAGTTTAGCATGCATTCTACACAACTATCACAAACTTGCCCTTACCCCCCCCACACACACACACTCCAGAAGGGCACTATAATGAAAACAATTCTGAGGAACAGCTGAACTCAGAATTTAAAAGAACAATTAAAAACATGATCAAAGAAGTTAAACAAAACACAGACAAACAACTCAAAGAACTTGTGATGCTAGCTGAGTAATATACAAATAGGTGGCTTAATGAGGCATCAAAAACAATTCATGTCTTGATAACTCAATTCACAAAATAGATACAAATAGTGAGGAAATCCCAAACAGAAATCTGCATGAATTTGAGGAAACCAATAAGTCAATAGGAAAGAACAGCAGAAAGCCTCAGAAGCAGAATGAATGAAACAGAAAACATGATGTCAAGATTGGATGACAAAGTTGAAGATCTGGAGTCCTTAAGCAAACACTGTGTAAAATTTAACACACACACACACACACACACACATAAACATGCAGGAAATGTGGGACAACATGAGAAGTCCAATTCCAAGAATTATAGGCATACAGGAAGGGGAGGAATCTCAGGTCAATGGCATTGAATAGATCTTCAACATGATTATAAAAGAAAATGTCCCAAAATTAAGGAAAGAATTACCTATAGAGATTCAAGAAACACAAAGAACATCAACTAGACATGATCAGAACAGAAAATTCCCAGGGGCATATCCTAGTGAAAACATAAAATATATAGAGCAAAAAGAAGGCTGCTAAAGAAAAACAAGTTACATATAAAGGAAAACCCATCAGAATCACAGCTGACTTCTCAATGTAAACTATGAAACCCAGAAGAGCCTGGACCAAAGTATTCCCAGCTCTAACCCACCATGGCTGCCAACTCTGAATACTCTATCCAGGAAAACTATCTATCAGGGTTGAAGGAGAGCAGAAAAAGTTTCATGACATGAATAGCCTGAAAGAGTTCATGTTTACCAAACCAGTTCTATATAGAATACTCAAAAGGATACAAAAGACTAAAGAAATGAATGAGCATATTCAAGAAGTTATAGAAAGAAAACAAAAGAAGGAATAACAATGAAAACTCAAAATAGATCCACAAACTTAAAGAAATTAAATTGACAGTATCCAATACACGTTTCAATACTACCATTAACTATCAATGGCCTCAACTCCCCTGTCAAATGACACAGACTAACAGAATGCATCAAAAAAGAAAACCCATCTTTTTGTTGTCTTCAAGAAATTTCTCTGACCTTCAAGGATAGGTACTATCTTGGGGTGAAAGTATGTAAAAATATTCCAAGACGATGGCTCTAAAAAGCAAGCAGGTCTTGCAATTCTAATATTTCACAAAATAGACTTAAACTTAAAATGAGTCAGAAGAGATAAAAAGAGTCACTTCATTCTAATCAGAGGACTAATTGAACAAGAAGATATTACAATCATGAATATATATGTACCAAATTCTGTGCACCCAAATTTGTAAAAACAGCACTCCAGTATTATAAAACAGAGATCAACCCCAGTTCAATAATAGTAAGTGACTTCAATACCTCACTCTCTTCAATATACAGATAGATCACCTGGACAAAGAATAAACAAAAATGGACCTAATGGACATCTACAGAATATTCCTCCCACACATCAAAGAATTCACCTTCTATTCAGCAGTGCATGTAGGCTTTTCTAAAATGGATCACATTCTGGGACACAAAACAAAACTCAACAAATTAAAAAGAAATGAAATAATTTCATGCATTCTATCAGACCATGGTTCAAGAAAACTTATAATCAACAGAAAAGGAAGCTCCAAAAACGACAGGAACTCATGGAGATTAAACAACACATTCCTGAATTATCAATGGGTTAAAGATGAAATTAGAAAGAAATAAAAGTATTCCTGGAACTGGGCTGGAGAGATGGCCTAGCGGTTAAGAGCGCACTGCTCTTGCAGAGGACTCGGGTTCGATCCCCAGCACTCACATGGTGGCTGAGAACCATCTGAAACTCCAATTCCAGGAGGACTCCAGTTCCAGGGGAATCCGAGACCCTCTTCTGACCTCCGCGGCATTGTACGACATGGGTGCACAAACTTGCATGCAGACAGTACATTCATACACATACAGAAATAAATAAAATTAAAAAAAAAAGAAAAATATTCCTGGAACTAAAGGAAAATGAGAATACAATGCAACAAAAACCTCTGGCATACGTTAAAAGCAGTCCTAAGAGGGAAATTTATAGCTCTTAGTGCCTACATTAAAAAATGATGCAGAGCACATGTAAAAGACTAGATTAGAAGAAATAACACAAATTGGAAGAGAAATAAATGAAATAGACACAAAGGGAAAAAATACAAATAAATCAATGAATCTTTGAAAGGTTAAACAAGCTAGACAGACCCTGGGCAGAGCTAACCTAAAGAAAGAAAGATCAAATCCAAATGAACAAAATCAAAGACAAAATGGAAAATATCACAGCAGACACCAAAAATAAAAACATTGTTATGAAATACTTCAAAAACCTATACTCCATTAAATCTGAAAACCTAAATGAAATGGATGAATTTCTAGAGGCATGGATACCACCAAAGATAAACCAAGAAATCAACAGCTTAAACAGACCCATAATAAAAGAGGAAATTAAAACAGTAATACAAAACCTCCCTACTAAAACAAAGCTCACGCCCAGATGGTTTTACAGCAGTATTCTACCAGATATTCAAAGAAGATCTACAACCAACAGTGCTCAAACTATTCAAAAAGATAGAAACAGAGGGAGAACTTCCACACTCCTTTTATGGAGCCAATATCACTCTAATACCAAAACCAGGTAAAGATGCAACAAAGAAAACTATAGGCCCATATCCTTAATGAACATAGATGCAAAAATATTCAACAAAATACTCACAAACCTCATACAGATGCACATCAAAAAGATCATCCACATGATCAGGTAGGCTTTATTCTAGAGATGCAGGGATGATTCAACATATGTAAGTTAATAAATGTCATAAAACATATAAATGGAATTGAAGTCAAAAATCACATGGTCATATCAATAGATGTAGTCATGTTGAAAGTCCTAGAAGGAATAAGTCTGGAGGGAACATAACTCAGTATCATTAAACCATATATAACAAACCCACAGCCAACATCATTCTAAATGGAGAAAAACTGGAAATATTCCTATTAAAATCAGGAAGCAGGCAATGTTGACCTTTATCTCCATTCCTTTTCAATATAGTGCTTGAAACCCTTGCAAGAGCAGTAAGACAAGAGGAGTAACTTAAAAGAGTACTAATTGGAAGAGAAGTCAAAATATCCCTATTTGCTGATAATATATTATACATAAGAGATCCAGATGAGTCCACTGGAAAAGTATTAGAAATGATTAATGCTTTCAGTAAAGTGGCAGGTTACAAATCAACTTAAAAAAATAGTTTCTATATACCAACAACAAGCAATCAGAAAAAGCATACAAGGGAACCCTCTCGTTCACATTAACTTGAATGAAAAAAATTAAAAAAATAACCTTAGGAATAAACTTAACTAAAAACATTAAAGATCCCTACAATGAAAATTTCAAAACATTAAGGAAGGATATAGAGGAAGACACTATGAGATGGAAAAATCTACCATGCTCATGGATTGGTAGAATCAATACTGTGAAAATGTCCATCTTACCAAAATCAATCTATAGATTCAATGCAATGCCAGCCAAAATACCCACAACATTCTTTACCGAGCAAGAAAAAGTCATCCAAAAATTCATGTGGAACCACAAACCACCCCAGATAGGCAAAACAATTTTGAGCAAAAAGAACAATGCAGGGAATATCAGCAAACCAAATCTCGTGATATATTACAGATCTGTAGTTATAAAAATAGCATTGTACTGGCATGAGAATAGACACACAGATCAATGGACCAGAATAGAAGACCCAAACATGAGTACATACAATTTCAGCTAGTTAATATTTGACAAATGAGCCAAAAATAAACAATGGAAGAAAAACAGTATCTCCAACAACTGGTGCTGGCAGAACTGGATCACCACCTGGAGAATGAAATGGGACCCTTATCTTTTTTGTTCCCTGGATAAAATTCAACTCCAACTGGATCAAAGACCTCAATATAAAATCAGAAACTATGAAACTCTTAGAATAACTCATAGGTAGTACCCTCCAAGATGTAGGTGTAGGAAAAGACTTTCTTAATGAGACATCAGCTGCTGAGACATTAAGGGCAACAATTAGTAAGTAGAAGCTCATTAATCTACAAAGCTTCTATACAGCAAAAGAAAGAGCCAAGGAAGTGAAAAGGAAACCCACTGAGAAAATCTTTACCAGCTACACATACGACAGAGGATTAATAACCAGAATATACAAAGAACTCAAAAAACAAAGTAGCAAGGAAATATACTACCCAGTAAAAATATGGCTACAGATATGAATAGAGAATTCTTTTTTTATTCTATAAAGCTATCAATACTTTATTTTATGTTATTCCAAAACATACATATATACACTCCACACATAAGTAAAAATTAAAAATTCTGAAAATAAACTGTAGGTTGAATCCTAAACACATTTAGAGATTCACATTTTAACAGTAAATTTGCATGCAGGTATAAAGTCATGTAAATTTACATTCTTTTTTTAGAATATGACTACATATCCTCCATCAATATATGGTAATTACAATGTGTGAGTATAAGTGGTAAGACAATTCTAGAGCCCATTTATAGATTCACATTGTAATAACACAGTTGCTTTCATATACAATGAAATATAATAATAAAGTTGCTCAGTTAGACTACCAACTGGGGATTTGGTGTTAGCAACCACAAATGAGGGAAACCATTCGCCTTTTTTTCTGGGACTGTGTTACATCACAGTATAATTGCTTCAAACCACTTTAAGATTCCCTCTTCCTGCAAATATACTGGCTAAGATCCTGAAAATGAACACCATAAGGTGCTGGTGGTGGGAATACAGACTAGTGCAGCTACGATGGAAGGCAGTGTGGGGGAACTCTGAAAAGACTAAAAAATGAACCTGCTGTATGACCCAGTCATACCACTCCTTGGCATATACCCAAAGGACTCATCATACTGTAAAGACACCTGCACATCCATGTTTATTGCTGCTCTCTTCACAATAGTGAAGAAATGGATACAACCTAAATGTCACACCACTGTTAAATGGATAATGAAACTCTGGCATATTTACACAATGGAGTACTACTGAGTAGTAAGAAAACATGAAATTACAAAAGTCGCAGGTAAATGGATAGATCTAGAGAATATTATTCTGACTGAAGTAACAAAAAGACAGAAAACCAGGCAATGTGTGTGAATTGTAACACCGATCTTCTTATGTGATTATATATCCTGATAATATCAGGAGCCAAGAAATTGGAAAGAATACATGGGGGCAAAGGGAAAAAATCCTGACATAGGGGTCAATAAGGAAGAGATATTACAAGGGGAAAGGTCGGGATGGTGGGAGTGTTGGATTGGGAGAGAAAGGGGTGCAGGATGTTGAGGGGTGGTGGAGCTGGGAGGGAGGAGGGGGGTGGTAAAGGAAGAAGAAAGAAATGTTTGGAACTTGAGAGGCTAGGAATCCCAGAGTGTAATGTGATGCCCCCCCTCCCCCAGACTCCATGAGAAATTCACATACAGTGTCTGAACATTTGTGCATGGATTGTGCAACCTGGTGGCTGTGTGGAAGGGAACATAGTAGTGCAAAACAGAGGATACCTTCCTTTGAATGGTTGGTGAGACTGATTGAAGTGACTCACAAAACAAAGCAGGCTACCTCCAAAGCTTTTTACTATCTACCCAAAATAGAAACTAATACCCTACTGTTCAGAACAAGACATGTTTCAGGGATAGGACTTAGATTAATGGAACAGGACTAACCTGAAACTTTTCTATCTGAAGTTAAGCACGCATAATGTTAGACAATGTGCACACTGCTATAAGAGAAATTCAGTCAATGTTACAACCCAGGGCCAAGTTCTAACCATGATAAGCTGCCCAGCAAACTACCTCTATTAGTGCAGTAAAGGCACTGTTGTCTGGAAGATGGTCAACATCTATCTCATTGGACTTGGAACCCTCTCAATGGGAATGAACTCAGAGAGCTACTATGAACTCAGCCAAAGGCACAGGGCTGGAGAGGACACAGAGCCTGGAGAAAAGCCTTTTGGGGTCATATCTCTAGACAAATGAAATTTCTTACCTTACACTAACTATGGAATCTAATATTTACAGACAAGCATATCATATGGCACTTATCAAAAAAGCTACTCTATGCAAAAGATGGAGGTCACTTCAGAATCTGACAAATGATCAGACACAGAACATATACATCTGAAAAATCCCCATTCCTAGGCGACACATCTATAATTGCACCTCTACACAAAGAATGAAGGACAGAGAAAACGAGCACACCACTCAATTCTCATGAGTAATGTTTCCATAGACAATAGAGAGTGAGGCAAAGAGAAGGCCACAAATAGTCAACTTCCAAAGAATGGCAGCCTCTAGATATATATCCACAGATGGGGCCCCTGCATTAAACCTCACCTACTCATGGCCCAGGGATCATTGCAGAAGAGTTGGTGGAAAGATTGTAAGAACCAGGGCTGGTGCATGAATGTAGAGAAACAGTGACTTACAATCTACTGTAAGCTTTCACATGTAGACCTGTGACAATGTAGGCCTCAGACCATGCAACAGGGACAAGGTCTTGAAGCAGAACAAGAGAAATGGGTGGAGGACTGATCTTGGACTGAAAACTATAAGAGACTGTGTACTGTTGGGTAAGGAAGAGTATGCCTAGGATTCTTCAATATGCTCACTAAACTCCAGTGAATCTATTTGCCCAAAAGGATGTCTGGCTTTGGGAGCTTGCCTGGATAGGGCTTTGTTTTGATGTTGTAATGCCTGAGTACTGATGGGTACTTGGGGCATGAAGGGGACTGAGTTTGATTGTGAACCATTGTATGAGTTCTACAAATGCTCATTAAAAATAAAAATAAAAAATAAAAAAATAAAAATAAAAATCAACATTTTGTTTGCATGCATTTACATAGTTGTTGAGTTTACATGAAGATTAAGACATTTAGAATATTATAAATTCTTAAATTTTTGAAGAATAAATTAATTGGGAAACAATTCAAATTTATAAAGTAAATTGTCACACATATTTCAATAGTTTTTGGCTCAATGGTAGCAGATTTGTTGTCTTGATTCAATTTTATATTGACATTTGTTATCCAGAATTAATGTCATCACATAGCTATTAGATTTGTTTAATTTTTTTTCTTTATTAATGAGGTTGTATTTTAATGATATACCACACAGAGAAGAGGAACTGTAATATTACAGGCCACATTTTGAGCTATAGTGGCCTCGAGATAGCTTTAACTTCCTTATTTCTCTTATACTGCAATTTATACTAATTACAGCAATTCATTTAGCTAACACATCTGGAAGCAAATAAAAATATGCAACCATACATAATGCAGTATAAACTGACTGTAAATTTTTAAAATAAATTTTATCATGAGAGGTTCCAGGCAGCTTCCTAATCAGGTCTCCTTTTGCTTTAGTGCTTCACATATTTGAAGTTTTTATTATTCAGTGATCAATGTGAATACCATAGACTACAGAATTCTAAACAGCAAATATAATAGAAAAATTCATCATAATACATACTTCTTAGAATAATATTTAATTTAAAATCACTGAAAATATTAATATCCAAATTAGATACTACCAAACTTTACTAATACAAAAATGTGTTTCAGCATTTTGTTACCTGAGTGCTTCAGTAGTTAGATGCCACTGAAGTATTCCATTTGATGAGGAATTTATTCCTACCGATTAACAAATAGTTATCAATATTAGCTAGCTATCTTTTAGATAGAGTTAGAAAAAACTCAGAATATTACAAATGGTTTTTAGCCCTTTTTATCTCATTTTAAGAACCAGAAGCCACAAGATACCCAAACTACAATAATTGTAACAGAAATTAAAATTTTTGCTTAATCAAATAATAAAGTGAAATGTGACCTACTTAGTCCTTACTATTTGCCAGGAACATTCTGGACTTTGAAAAAAACGAAGCCATCAAGGTTCTTCTCACAGTGAACTAAGAGAATTTGGGACAGGAAACAAATTAAAAAGAGCATATAGTCTATACTTTAGAACAATTGGTATAATTAAAGAGTTCAAGTACAATGGAAATGGTAAGAGAGTAGAATAAGCATTTTACCAGGGCTTTGTAATTTAAAATAAGGATATACATCAGAATTTGTCATGGTACCCAGAGTAGTTTTGCTCAGTTGGTCTAAAAATGCATAACATAGGAAATGAAATGCTAAAAAGAAACTGTGTAATTGCTAAAACATCGAATAAATGCCTGGCAAAACTAACTTGACATGATAGGCCTCAACACAAATGAGAGAATGTATGAATTCCCTGGGGGGAATATTGGAGGCTACCAGTGGGGAAAGGGGTAATGATGATGAAGGCTAGCTGAGATGTTCTGCTGAAACACACAAAAATTCAATAAAACTTTACACGAAAAGAATAAGTTAAGAACAAATAAAAAACTATATAATTCAAATAGTAAATGGGAAAATAACTTAAACAGATTGTGGACATCCACATTCACATGAGCACACTAACTTGCACAACCACATACATACACAGACACACGTGCGCACACACGCACACACACACACAGGTATACATCAGTTAAAATAATTTTTTAAAAAGAGTTTAAAAAGTGCAAAAGGCCAGTTGAAGAAAAATGTTCAGTATCCTTAGACATCGGGGAAATGCAAATAAAAACTACACTGAGATTCCATTTCCCCCAATTAGAATGATACTGGCTATCATTAAGGAACTGAACTCAACAAATGCTGGTCAGAATGTAGAGCAGGAAAGAAGCCTGCATACACTTTGGAAAAGCAATTAGCTCGTTAGCTTTGGGAATCAATATGGAGTTTTGTTGTATAAATCTTTCCTCCAGATTGAAACATTTTCTCTTGGAGGAGTGAAGCTCACAGGACCTAAGAAATTCAAGAGGCTCAGAAAGCTGGATGATCCATACTGCCCCTCTCCACATTATAAAGAAGTAAGTGACTGGTAGTTGGGAGGATATTGTCCCTGGGAAAGCTAACTAACTTACAAGTTTGTCAGGGAGTTCCTGGGCTGCAGCTTTTGAAATTATTATCCATGCTGGGGCACTGCCTTTGAGTCACCCATGTTTCTTAAGTAACCCCAAAGTATATTCACTGAAGCTAGACTTAGATGCAATTACTATTTGGTCCATTGATTCCTTATGTAGGCTTATTAGACATATTTTTCTTAAGAAAAGATAAGCAAGAACTAAGTTTCCAATATTCCATCATAGATTGTGGTGGTCATGAGACCCCCATGTCTCCTTGAAGAACTATTGGCAGGTAATGGTTGGGGGTGTCATTTTCTTAAGATTGGTAAGTTGACAACATCCTAGTAAACAGCTCTTTCCTATGTTCATACAGACAACCCTAAATAAACTTAGCAAGTAAAAAAAAGGGGGGGGTGGGAGAGGGGCTGGAGAGATGGCTCGGCCGTTAAGAGCACCGACTGCTCTTGCAGAGGATCCGGGTTCGATCCCCAGCATCCATGGAGGCTAAGAGCCATCTGTAACTCCAATTCCAGGAGGACTCCAGTTCCAGGGGAATCCAAGACCCTCTTCTGATCTCCGCAGCATTGCACGACAGGGGTGCACAAACCTACATGCAGACAGTACATTCATACACATACAGAAATAAATAAAATTTAAAAAATAATAAAAGTAATTGAAATAGAGCTGTCATATGGTACAACTGTACTGCTCTGTATGTATCCAAAGTGTGGAAGTCAGAATGCATCAGAAATACTTGCATGTCTATTTTTATTGTTGTCAAATAAAATAAAAATCAGCTTGGGTAGTCATAAAAGACAAATAAATGAATCAAATAGGGTATATATACACACAATGGGATATTATTCAGTAATGAAGAATGAAATCATGCCATTTCAGGAAAATGGATGGATCTGGAGATTATTGTGCTAAGCAAGTAATACAGACTCAGAGATAATTGTCATATTTTAATATTTTTTAATTCTATGTATATGAGTGATTTTTCTGCATGGATGTAAGTGTGCCCATGTCATGCAAAGCTCACAGAGGTCAGAGAAGGTGTTGGATTCCCTGGAACTGGAGTTACAAACAGTTGTTAGCCACCAACCATATGAGTGCTGGGAATCTTTCTTTGGAAGAGCAGACAGTGCTCTTAACTGCTGAGACATCTCTGCAATCCCCCAACTGTTATATTTTCTCTCACATGTGGAATCTTGGTTTTTATATATGTGTTTGCATACATACACATAGATGTGGCATGAAAGTTGACATATTGCTCTTAGGGGAAGAAGGAACAGACCAGCAAGAACGGGAAGGGGAGACCAAAGAGGGTAGCTACACACACACACACACACACACACACGCACACACACACACACACGCACGTTGTAATAAACCATCCTTTCTTACAATAGATATATGCTAATAAAAACAGAACAAAAGCATAAGCTAGTTTTAAAGAAAAATCACAAAATTTCTCACAGTGCTTTAAGTGAGCTTTTTATTGTTGTTGCTATATCTTCAGAGCTAATTTTAGCAGTAAGTGTCCTGTAGGTAACTCCATTCTTTTCACTGTCCATGTGTAAACCGATACATATGATAAATGATAACATGCTATTATTGGTCATAATTCTTAATTTTATATTTTCTATCTCTGAAGTAAAACAGGAAATTTGAGTATGTATAGAATACATGGGCAAAAAATGATTTGGTCTCAATCAATCTCAGTTTATTTCACATCTTTTTATCTTAAAGCCTTCTCATACTGGGCAGACATATGGTCAGGAAATACACTAAATTAGAATTGAATGATTAAAGAGAAAACCTGTTTCATGAAATAACCATTTGATATTTCAGAGTGACTAATAACTGTAGGAAACCATGATTCTACCTCATACCATGTGTTGACCCTGGGTTGGTAAACGAATACCAGGGCAACTGTGATGACTGGTCCACAAATCGCATGCAGATTGTTTATCAGTGCAGAGTGGTTTCAGTAAGTCACCTCTGTTACCTCTTGACAATGCAGAACATTGCTTAAAACTTATCCACTCTGCATATCTCAGGTTGGAGTTTAGAGCTTCTAACTTCCTCTTAGGATATTCAATCTCATTCACTCTCATTTTCCTTCATATAAAATATGGTCTTGAGCCAGGCATGGTGGCTCATGCCTTTAATTCCAGCACAAGGGAGAAGGAGGTAGGAGGATTTCTGTGACTTCAAGTCCAGCCTGGTCTACATATTGAGCTCCAGGCCAACTGGGAGTAAAGGGAAACCCTGTCTCAAAAAGACCAAAAAAAAAAAACAAACAAAAAAAAAAAAACAAAAAAAACAAAACAAAACAAAAAAACCCAAAACAAACAAACAAAAAAACCCAGAAAAAAACATGGTCTTGAATGGAAATAAGTAAATAAATGAGGATTCATGAGGCTACCATTTAGCTATTTCCTTGTTTTTCTCAGTCTGAATCACCTTTATACTGGCCTCTCCCTTGGCACCCTCCCACAGGCCTTCTCCCATTCCCGCCTCCAGAGTTCACACATTCTCTCATTTGTGCTAGGGTCCATAGGGCCAAACTACTCTCCCTGCTCACTCCTCAGTGCCACCTCATCCCCTGAGCTCTAGTTAGTCTATTCTGAGTCTCTTTCCTAAAGAAGGCTAGAGCTTCCTCACTGACCAACATCAACTGCCAATATTTCCTCAGCCAAGATTGGGCTCTATTACCCATTTCTGAAGTTCTGTGCTGGGTTTTTATCTGGATGAGATTGCATGGGTCTTGTGCGTGCTGATATGAATACTGTAGGTTCATATGAGCAGGCTCACAGGAACTTATAGGATTCATTTCCATTTTGTCTTGCATCACCTGCCTGGCTCTTACAGCCTTTCTGCCCCCTCTTCTGAAATGTTCCCTGAGCCCTAGGGTGAGTGAAGCTTAATATAGGAAATCTGTCCATGGAACCACATTCTACAGAGCCCTAATGTTCATGGTTTGGCCATTCAGGCCCTTTTGAGTTCGTGGCCTCCTGCTACATGGAGGAGCTTCCTTAATGACAGTTAAGAGCAAGTTAATGCCTTCTTGGGTCTTTGTTTTATGATACTTGGGGCTTAAGTGTAGAGGTTGCTTTGTAGATGTGTTGCCTAGACATGAGCAATTTGCTCACGTCTGTGTGTGTCCACTTATGGGACTCCGTACTATTCTCATCTTGTACAAATTAAATTTCCTTTCTGAGTGATGTCTGGGATATTTGTTTGTATATATAAAGGTACTTCTTTTGTAGTTAGTAAGATGTTACCTTAGCCTAGGTATGTGTCAACCTTGGGGATTTCCTTAAAAATTATTATTTCTCCAGTTGTGGAGACATCAGATGTGTTAACATCTGGCTATGTTAACAATGACACTTAAGTCCTTGCCTCTAAGTTGGGATACCTGCAGGAGGAGAGGCGATAAGACCCTGCTGCCGAAGACCTGACGTTAACATGGGAGGGATGTATTGAGACCGCACATGCAAGTGTACAGATGGCCTCTGGAATGCCAGAGAGTGTTACCAAAGGCCACTAAACCAATAAAGCAAATACGGGTCTCCCTGAGTCAAGCAAGACTCCACAGTCAGCACCAGCTACACCTCACCTGCCTGGAAATACTGTGCAGCAGAGGCAGCCATGTGCCTGTATATCCCAAATCTAATTGGCTATTGGCTCTCTCCTTGGAGGAATAACCCATGGCTGATGCCACAAGCTTACATCCTCTACAGGTTAGGAGATGTTATAAGCCACAGTAAGACCCTGTCATATTTAACGGGGGGGAAAAAAAAATAAATAAAAAAAAAAAAAATCCAAACATATGTGTCTATGCCAAAGTAGCCTACCATAACTATTAGTGCTGCTTAAATACCTATATATCTAATTGCTTGTACTTCATTAATAGGATCGAAAGGATACTCCTGGACAAACTGTCAGCCCATGAAAGGAAACAGCCAGAATTGACCAGAGTCCAAGTCAACAGCTCCAGAGAGAGGGGACTGTTTTACTTCTCATCCACCTGTGCCCCTTTTCTAAGCCTAGGGAACAATCTGCGGAAGAGGGGGCATGGTATAATGTAAAGGCTGCGATTGGGGTGAATGGTGAAACTACAGCAATGTAGTCTGGACACTCATTTGATCAACTTGATTGAACAAACAGCCTGTCACCCCCCACTGGATGGTGGAGCTGTGCGGGTTTGGGCACAACAGCCTGTGGATTGTTTTTGCACGAAGGATGCTTGTACTCATGGATTATCACTTATAGCTAAAAAATGAAAAAAAAAACTGAGAGAAAGATGCAGGACAGTTATGGCAGAATGCATGATCTGGGATGGGGTCGGGGTGGGGGGGAAGGGAAAGGGAAATATGCCTGAACTGAATTGGAAAATGATGTATGAAATGCACAAAGCATCAATAAAAATTAAATTAAAAAAAAAAGAATTTCCTCCCACTGAGTGAGCTTTAGGTCCAATTAGTTAGCCATTGTTTTCCTCCAAGATAGAAGTGCCACTGTTGCATGAATTTTGTATACTATGCTGGTCATTCAAGTGGATATCTGGACTTAAGGCTGATGTTGGACCATTGATTGATGTTCTCCCTTAGTGGATTGCATAGTGCTTTCCAAAGCTATGAGAGTTAGCCTTCTTGGGAGGTGGCTTCCAGGTTAGATCCAGCTCCATTGCTCAAGATCTGGTCTCTGAAATATGCCCTATCTTCAGCAATAGGGTTTTACCTTCAGGTTCTGGGGGTAATCAAGGGCTGTGACAATAGTCTGTGTAATTTGGGGAATCACTTGGACTGCTCTGGCCAACAGTTCATTGGAAAGTTTCTCATGTCTGGCACCATTTCCTTCCATGCAGCCTTCATCTTTGCATATGGACTCATGTAGAGGTATTGTATGTGTAATTTGTCAGTAGATTATTAAACTAATATGATTCTCTCAGGTTTTATTTTTTACCCCAACAAGGCATATCTTTCCTCTTTCCCTTTACATTTCTAACCCTTCCTCCATGTCTTCTCCATGTCTTCTCCATTTAAAGTATCCATATTTCTCCCTTGATCCTGTCAGTCTCCTATGGCCCCACTTTTCTTGGGCTCCTTTTATCCCCTTTATCCCCACCTTTCATTCTATAACCCTTCCTCTCCCCTCCCATTTAGATATCCTGATTTTATCCATTTCTCCCTTAGTAACATCTTTCACCTACTAGTCTTCTGTCTCACGTTCCTCCTTTCCCTTTACCTCACTGGCTCCTTTTCATTTACCTGTTTCCTGCAATTACATCAACATATATACTTATAAGGATTTGATGCTAGGATCCACAAATGAAGGACAACATACATCATTGATTTTTCTGAGTTTGTATTACTTCACTTACCAAGACAGCCTCAGAGAGTTCTCAAAAGAAGTAAAGATGGCTAAGAAACATCTTTAAAGTGTTCAGCATCATTAGTAATTAAGGAAATGCTAATTAAAGCCACTTTAAGATTTCATCTTATCCCAGTAAGACTGGTTATGGTCAAGAAAATAAATGATAGCAAATGCTGGAGAGGTTGTGGAGAAAAGGGGAACAATCATTCACTGCTGGTGAGAATGTAAACTCATGCAACCCTTACAGAAAGCAATGTGGAGATCTCTTGAAAGTCTAAAAATAAACCTACTTTGACCCAGTTATATCTCTCCTAGGTGCACATCCAAAGGATTCATCCTGTTGCAGAGATAAGCACACAAACATATTCACTGCTGCTCTTTCCACCTCAGCGAAGAGCTGGTAGCAACCTGTGCCCCTCAACTGATGAGTGGATAATGAAAATGTGTTACGTTTGCACAATGGAGTTCTATGCAGCAGTAAAGAAAGAAGACATCATAAAATTTTCAGGTAAATGACTACTTTCTATATGTGTGGTGTAATACCAAGCATGAAGCATAGAATGCCACATGAGGATAGTTTAATTAAGAGTTCATTAATAATACTTGGAAATTGAGAGTGAGCTAACACCAGAAAAATCTCTCAGCCTCAAGGAGAATCACGGCCGAATGTATAAATCCTAAAACCACAATTACATCATGCCAGGAGCAATGCCAATAACCATAATTAGATCAGATCACTATAATTACACTAGAGCAGCAGCAGGTCAGTTAACAAAGAGGCTTTCAGCTAACAAAGCAGTCTAAGTTTTGGTTAGGAAAAACAAGTTTCTCAGAATTGCAAAAACAGCAGACCCCATGTAGCTGCAGGTATAGCTAGATAAGAGGAGTTCTGGCTAGCTGGGTCAGAGTTTCCCAGTATCTTAGCAACATTGTATTTCCTTTCATAGAAGTACAGCCTTCATAGGGCTGGCTAACTGTAGTCCTAACTACATAGGGGTAGAAGCAAGGTGAGCAAAATTCAGCTAGAATAAAAGGGAGTCAGCTTTGACATTTCATATTTAGTTTGTACCTAAAAGAAGATTAAACGCAATAAATTACACTAAGCTCATCTCTTAAAACCCTGACCATTTGCCCCAAGAAAGGCTATAATTTTAGGCTATGTATGACATATCAGAAAGAATTAGAGCACTGGCCATATTAAGATGGATGTACTATGTCCTGTAAGGAATATTATGTCCTGGCAAGTAGTGATCCAATATGGAGAAGTCACATGTATTGTTTTGTGTGTTTCTGAATATTAGAGTTTGACTTATTTAATTAGAGAATGGTAATTCATTTCTTTCTATATATTCTTACTAACTAGAAAATTACCCATTTTCAAATTGGTCTTTTTGAAACTTTACAACCTAATTTAATAACAGCAATAAATAATTATGGAACAAATGGATTTTTCTTCACACCACTGTCCTTTCCCAGGAATTTTTATTTATTATTTATATTTTATGTGTATGAGTGTTTTCCTGCAATGTGCATTCAACCTCCGTATGGAATTACAGATGGTTGTTAGCAGCCATATGGGTGCTAAGAATTAAATCCTGGTCCTCTGGAATAATAGTAAATGATCTTAACTACTGAATCATCTCTCTATCCCCCTCCCAGGTATTTTGAATTTTTCTAAATCCTTTTATGTATTAACTACCTCCTATATGCTAGACAGTTACTTAAGCTCTTTACATCTGTTGATCAATTGGTCTTCTCAGCACCCATATGGGAGCAGTTACTACCCTTACTCACATTTTACCAGTGTGCAACTGAGGAAAGGAACAGGTCAATTCTCATCATTCGTGCTTTGTAAGTCAAGGTGCAAATGTGGTGTGGTTCCAGAGCCATGCTGTCCGTAGCTCCCTGATGTTGGTCAAGGCTATATGCAATCTTTGGCCAATTCCATTTTGAGCCATCCATAGTAATAAAATTAAAGAGGAAAGCTAACTTAGCAAGTGCTTCTCAAATTCCATTCACATAAGAATCACTTACAAGCTTCTCTTGGCACTTTCCAGAGTCCTGCACAGAGAATTAGATTCATGGGGTGGAGCTACAGATTTGCCTTCTCATAAATCCCAATTGTAGCTGAGCTTAAGATCATACTTTGAATAATACTGCATTACATTATATGTATGTAAGTCACAATCTGTTTCTTAGTTACAATATACCCCAACTGCACATCTTTCTTTAAGCTTTAAATATATATATATAAATATATAAATAATTTTTTTTGTCTTTTTGAGACAGGGTCTCAATGTAGCCCCATCTGGCCTACACCACCAAAATCCCATTCATATGTGAATTTTATACAATATATCACAATCAGCCAGGTGTGGTAGTACATACCTTTAATCCCAGTACTTGGGAAGCAGAGGCAGGCAAAGGTCTGTGAGTTTAAGGCCAGTCTGGTCTACATAGTGAGTTCTAGGCGAGCTGGAACTACAGGGAGAGCCTGTCTCAAAAAGAACAAAAAATAAATGAAAAAAAAAGTATCACAATCATATTCAAACCTCTCTCCCATTGCAAACCCCCAGAGTCTCCTCCCATGCATTTCATGCATTCTGTCATATAAGGTGTTAAAGCCTATCAAATCAGGTTTGTATTCCCAGATGTCCCCGAGGGTGAGTTCATTCACTGGAGCCTCATCAGCCTGTCTAGCATCACTCCCTTAAAGAAGACCGACACCCCCCCCCCCCCGACAACGCACAGGGCAGTTATCAGTTAATAGTTCTTCAGTAAGGTTGGGGCTTCTTGCCCATTTCTTCAATTATATGCTGGATTTTTTTATGGTTTGAGTTTGCATGGGTCTTGTGCATGCTGTAAGTTCCTATGAGCTGGTTCCCAGCTGCCTGCAAAACTGTTTCCCTGGTCATCCTGTACTTCCTTATTCCTACAACTTTTCTGGCCCCCTTATTCACGATGGTGCCTGGGCTCTGGGTGGCAGAGGTGTAATATAGGAATCCTATCCCGGGATACACACACTCCAGTCTCTCAGTCTCTACATTTTGGCCAATTGTGGCTTTCAGTGTTAATGACCATCTGTTGCATGAGGATGCTTGGCTAATGAGAGTTGAGAGATGCATTAATACCCCTGTTCCTTTGTGTTATGTAAACCTTGGGTGGAGAAGTTCCACTATAAATGTGTCATGTAGGCAGGGCATCTCATAGATACTTCTTCCCTGTGTTTGACCAGTTGTGGAACTCTGTAATACTTTCTATCTGTTGTGAAAAGAAGCTTTTTTGATGACTAGTGAGAGGTAAAGTTGTTTTAAAATATAAGGATACATATTTAGCATTCTGTAAGAAATTACATTTGTCAAGGAGTGTTTTTCTCTAGGATCTATGAAGTCTTCAACTATGTGTATTTGGCTATGTTTATAGTACCCTACATGAAATCCCTCCCATAGAGTGTGCTTTAAATCTAATTGGACAGCCGATTACCTCCAAGGTAAAAAATGCATGATACAGTTTTCTATGCAGGCCATTGCTGCTGTTATTAGTTCTTACATTTGCAGTTGGACTAATGTTTGATTTTCTCCCTTAGCAGCTTGCATAATATTCTCTGATACTCTGAGAACCAGTTTTCAATGATACTGCTTCCTGTAGCCCCAGCTGGTCCAGAATTTGTTCTGTAGAACATACTGGCCTTAGTCTCACAGAGATCAGCCTGGCTCTGCCTTCTTCGTGCTGGGATTGAAAATCTGATTTTTAATTTGTGTTCATGTTAGTAAGGAGATAAACTCGGAATCCCAGGGGAGAGTCAAAATCATGTACACTCAGATCCAGCTATGATAATTTTAGGAGTTTTCTCATGAAGAAAATCATTCCTAGGTCTGAAGGCAGCAAGAGAGATTTATGTCAGTGGTTTGTACAAATTTTCAAGAATATTTTGTCAGGACATGAGAATAAGTTATCAGAGGAATTGAATTGGGGGGGCAAGATTTTGAATATTACAACTAGATTGTTGTAAAGTTTGTTGGATTAAGATGAAACTTTATATTTAATCAATTTTTCTTTTAATCACATTGTTATTTGTTTCTAATCTGGGTAATTCTCACATCAAAATTTCCAGCCACCAGGGCTAGTGAACAGAGCAGACAAGTGCAGTTCCATAAACATCTGTAGAAAGTTAGAGGAGAGTGCTTGCAGAGAAATTATTATTTCTTGTCTTAGCATTGTCATATTTCTCCATAGCATTTTGGCCCCTGCACTTGTTCTGTTAAAATAGACCCCTAAGGTATCAAGTTAGCGATGAACCAGTTAAAAGGGAAAATAATTTTTTTTTAACTGTCTCACTTCGCTCAAGCCTAAATAGTTTTTTGTCCCTTTTGGAAAAAGACATTTTAATATGTTGCATTTCAGTTCCAGCTCAATAAACAACCATTTATTTACAATTTTAAAGCAATCTTCAGCCTAGTCAGGTAAGAATTATTTTAAAAGAATAAAAAACATTTTCATTTCCCATCACTGCCAGAAAAGAAAAGAACATGAGTTATGAGTCTTGCTATGTTGTCTTAAGTTGATTACTGTGGAATGATTAAAAAACTAGCTGTGCTGTCAGCTCTGAGGAGTACATTATAAGTGTAATAACAGCTTAGGGATACAATCCATCAATGCCGCACTTGGATGAAGAAAAAAGTTGATCTATTTCTTTGGTCATCATTTTCAGCATATTAGATGACAAATAATTGTACATTCATCAATAACAATAGATTAAAGTTGAAATGATTTATTGCTATTACACTCCTGTTATGATGGAGCACTGGGTCAGTCAAGCATCAGCCGGGTCTGTATTTAATTTTCACGGGTCTCTTAGCAGAAATAATAGACAGAGAGTAAACCACCTGAAACAAGGTAGATCAAAGTTGTTGACAAGTGATTTGTAGGTTGGTTCTTCATGAGTGGCGGAAGAGAGCGGATAGGACCTCTTTGGCGGGCTTGTTGAACCACTAAATCAAGTAGACCTTGCTGGTCCTCGAGCTGACACCCAGCCAGGCAGCATGTAGAAATACGAAAGCTATGCATGTGTGACATTAGTTTAATATTACCTGCAGATGATAGAATACAAGACACATTTTTGAGACCAAATCAGGAAATTCCAATTGTAAGCCAATCTGTAGGCCAATAGGAATTTGCCTTTCAGCATGTAGTTTTTTTTAAGCTATTTTATTTTATTTATTTTTGTATGTGTATGAATGTACTGTCTGCATGTAGGTTTGTGCACCCGTGTCGTGCAATTCTGCGGAGGTCAGAAGAGGGTGTCAGATTCCCCTGGAACCGGAGTTCTCCTGGATGTGGGTGCTGGGGATCGAACCCGGGTCCTTTGCAAGAGCAGTCAGCGCTCTTAACTGCTAGGCTATCTCTCCAGCCCTCAGCATGTAGTTTTAAATGATCCTATCCCCACTAACTTATATTAGATTGCTAAAAAAAAAATCTATGGGAAAATATGTACTATGTTCATCTTAATATGTTTTATTATGTCTTCTCTAGCAAGGTGAGAGCAATTTACATTTGATCTGATTAAACATTTCACTGTCAGTTCATAAAAAATTTAAGTACCAAATTAACCAGTTTCCCCTCAAAGTACAGTCTGTCGATTCATTCTATGAAAATCATCTACGTTCTTACAGAAACAGGGGCCTATCCAGATGCACTTAGTGAGAATTCTGGGCTCACGCATAGAAACTTGCATTTCTACAAAGCTTCCTGGATACCTCTAATGGAATTCAAACTTTAAAAACTAATGCATTAAGCCCAGATGTTACAGGGAACAAAAATAACTATACTGTCAGTGGGAACAAAGAAAGTATGTCCTTTCTCCAGAAAAGCAAATGTAGATTGTGAGAATTCACTTATACTAGCATCTTAAAATGTACCTTAGTTTGGCCTAAGGAGGCATTTCTTTTAGTTTTAGTGAACTTTTGGGGTTTTATGCATGGAATGCCATGCAACAATTGACTAAACATTTATAGTGGTGTGCATTTTGTGAGTTTATAAAATAATATCCTATGTGAAACCCTCAATGCACATTATTTAACTAATTTATTTTTTGAGCTCTGAGGATTTTTAAATTTGTTATGGTTTATTTAGCACAATGATAAATATATAGTGTACAGTTAGTGGAAAGCAAACAACATAACTAAGGGGGATATTTGAAATACTAAAATATATTCCATTTTATAAAGTTTCTTGTCAAAAATAAATATCAATTTGAAAATTCAATAATGAATAATAGTTTCCCTTGAAAAATAATGGAAAATTTTCATTCTTAGAGCATGTCCTCTGTGGGGGGCCAGTGGGAACTTACCAAACAAAAGCAGAAGTACTTATTTATGAAGGTGTTCTTCATCTGACTGGTAATTATGGTAGTTTGGCTTAAGCCAAGCTACAATAAAGTTTCCAAATACTTTCATTTTGTATTTAATTATAGAGAATTGACTGTGGCAGAGTTAAAGGAAAGAGAATACTAAACAGTAAGCAGTATTTGACTAATTGTCTCTGGAGTAGAAATCAGAGTGCTGTGTGACTGATGCTCTGCTGGAAACCACCACCTCACAGGCAGCTATGGCAACTGGTACCATATGTTTAGAGCACTATGTTGAGAAGCTGCCTCCAAAGTAGTCCCAGAACTGAGTAGTTTTTACCTAGCCCATGAAGTAAGAAACGAAACTCAAACTCATCTTAAATTATTGCTTGGACAATTGACACTCGGTTTTGCTAGAGACCCCTTAAAACATTGTTAGACTATAGCTGGCCCCGAGTAGTAACTAGATTGGGCAGCATTTGGTTTGGTAAGTCATCCTCATCATTCCATGTGTGTTCTTCTTCCAGCCACCTCCTGGGATTCACACACCTTGTAACTTCCAGTCTATCCTAAATACTGGTCATCCAGTCTCCTGTGAATAGGCACTTGGACTAGAAATATGCCAAATACAGTTATTTTCCACAGAAGTACTGGATGGTTTCTACATGTGCAAAGGAAATATAGACAAGGGACCGACAATGTTTGCTTCAAAAAACAATCTTCGTTCCAGTCAGTTCTTGATGGTTGGGAGTGAGAAAGCAGAAATGTTGTCTGCATTAGCCTGTATATGTCAACCCTGACCCTATTATTAGTAATTAATTGATAGAAAATAAACCTCACCAGATTTTTCTCTGCAAAATAGTCTTTCGGTCCAGTGGTCTGACATTAAAAGAAATCTAAAGAACAGTGAGATAACTCAGTTGGTAAAGGTGCTTGCTGCTGAACCTGAGAACGTGAGTTTCATTCCTGGGACCCACAGGGCATAAGGAGAGAAGTGAGTCCTACATGTTGGCCTCTGACTTCCACATGAATTGCGTTGCATGCATACACAGACAGACACATGTGCATACAAGGTGAGTGTGTGTGTGTTTGTGTGTGTGTGTGTGTGTGTGTGTGAGAGAGAGAGAGAGAGAGAGAGAGAGAGAGAGAGAGGAAAGATACATTTTTGAAAAAAATATATGTTGTGAAGAGATGGCTCAGTGGTTAAGAGAGCACAATGCTCTTACACAGGACCCAAGTTGGATTTCCAGTATCCAAGTCAGATGACTACCACCTGTAACTCTTGCTCCAGGGGAAATGATACCTTCTTCTGGACTGTGTGGGCACCTGCATTCACATTCATATACACGTACACAAACACACACACACACACACACACACACACATACACACACATTCATCATCAAAAATAAAGTAAATCTTTTTTAAAAAGGGACTGTGGCTGGGTGTGGAGCCGCATGCCTTTAATCCTAGCACTTGGGAGGCAGAGGCAGGTGGATCTTTGTGAGTTCAAGGCCAGCCTGGTCTACAGAGGGTGTTCCAGGACAGCTGGGGCAACAGGGAGACCCTGTCTCGAAAAGACCAAAAATAAAAAAATAAAAAGGGGGACTGTGGGGGCTGGAGAGATGGATCAGTTGTTAAGAGCGCCAACTGTTCTTGCAGAGGACCCAGATTTGATTCCCAGCACCCACATGGCAGCTAAGAACCATTTTTAACTCCAGTTCCAGGGGAATCTGATGCCCTCTTCTGACCTCTGTGGCATTGCACAACATGGGTGCACCAACCTACATGCAGACAGTACACTCATACACATAAAAAATAATAAATAAATATTTAATAAGGGGACTGTAGGCAGATGCATGCCCACAGGGCCTTTAATCAGCAACATCACTGGAGACATATTGAACTACCTTGAACAGGAGACATAAAGGTCAACAATGTTCCAATCATTTGATGATATTATGGAATGGTAGAGGCCAAGTTGTCAGATAAAATTTGATAAATATAATTTTGTCTGAGACAATTTCATAATGTTACAAATATATTGATGTTATTATGTCTCCTAAATTAAGACCTTTAAAAAAGATGCATTTCCTGGTGGTAACTCTGAAGGCAATAGTGTCTATCAAGGCTCTGGCTACTGATGTTTATAATTTGTAACAGTATCTGTGTACAGAGCTATGTACTAACAACCCCAAAGAGTATTAATCACTCCTTTTAGTTTAAAGAGGAAATGTAATATGCTTAATAATTTATCCAAAGTTTATTAAGAACTAAATTCCATTGGAGGTGAGAGGCAGCTTTGTGGTATAATGCCAGAGGTACAATCCAGTGGCCTGGAGAACCACAAGAATAAAAAAATAGAAAACAATTAATATATGTAGATTTAACAAACTAGATAGCTGGGTTCACCTTTAAAGAAATTCCACACCTGTCAATATTTATTACTGGTAAAGCAGTGCATATAGTGAATAAAAATGCTTTAATTTTCTGTCCAGGCAAATCTAAGTATATCACACTCAATTTTCCTACCTTAGTAATCTAAATAATTTCCCACCTTGCTCATGATGAATGTCTTGCCAGTTCCTACTTAGTTCTTCCACTTTACATGACCTAATTAAAGAAAACATCCCATGATTGCCTATTTTTTCTCATGCACGACAACCTATTATTTTTTCTACCACCTGATTAGGGCTTTATTATCCTTGGATTTAGATTGATTTGCTGAGCACTTTAATAAAACACTACTTAGTTTTATTTAAAGGACTACAGGTTTCTTTCATTCATATAATTATTCTTATAACAATTTTACACTCAAAGTACTCTGCAGTTCCTCCAAAAAGCTGTTTTAGATTGCTACAAAAAAGGTTATAAAATAAGAATCACAGGTGACATTCCTGTTGAATATGACAATGTAGTTCCATTGCAGGCAGCATAAGAGAACATTTTGCAATATAATTTGTCAGGAATGATAAATCTATTTCATCCTCTCCGTCAGAAATGGCGCCTGTATATTAAAACCACTATAAAATTTTCTCGCGATAAACTGAAAGTTTCATATTATTAAATAATGATGCACTTATGATGACAAATTGCATTTGCTCTGTTATCTACAACCAAAGCTAGAATTAGATAGTTAGAGCCCAAATAGATAATGGTGCATTTTGATTTCATATCTACTGATTTTTTATTAAATAAATGAGGCTGGTAATATTTATATAGCTGTCTTCTTTGGAGCTTTTCACTAGAAAGTTGCATCTTTTTGTCAAGAATAAAGGCACACACAAACACATATTGCATTGCTTACTAACCAAATAAAATACAAGAAGAAAAGTAGAGGACAAACCACTTTGTGGAATCTGAGGATCATGGACAGGAAGAGAATCCTGCCCCAAGACAGCAGCAGCAGAGACAGTGTTCGGCAGCAGAGGACAAGTAGCTTTCAGTGGAGCATGGAGAAGATATTCAGGTGACACCACTAAGGTCCAGCAATTGAAGCAATGTTGACAAAAAGTTCCGTTACACACGATCTAATAAAATATTCAATTTATTGTATTTATTAGTAAGTCCCTGCTAAGTACAAAGCTTAGAACAAATGTTTTCCAGGGTTTTAGAGAATTGCAGGGGCTTCTGTCTCTTCGGTGTAACCGAAATTATTATTAGTCAAAGAGAATTTGAAGGTCCCAGGCTGGTATTCAGATATGGCCTTCTGATAGTCAGATACTTTATAAATCCTAAATATTCCACTATATAGTTTGCTACTGAGGGAAACCAAAGACAGAAAAGGTAAGGTGGCATTTTGGCCAAGGGGCATTTTCTATAAATTTCAACATCACACACACACACAAACATTCCTTCCCAAAACTATAAACCCTATAATCATCTTAAGTGAAAATTAGATTTGACAGTTGTCTGAACTTGGTAGTGTTGTGACTCATAGCAGGATTACTTATCATGTCCAGCTTGATGCTTTGAAATATTCATGGTGGAACAGATGCATGCAGCTAATAAACATATTCACTACCCATATATGTTCCTTAATGGTGAGAAAACTTAAGAATTTCTACTTTGTTTTTTTAATTTTTATTTTTTTATGTGTACGAATGTACTGTCTGCATGTAGGTTTGTGCACCCATGTCATGTCATGCAATGCTGCGGAGGTCAGAAGAGGGTGTCAGATTCCCTTGGAACTGGAGTTAAAAACGGTTCTCAGCCACCATGTGGGTGCTGGTAATCAAACCCGGGTCCTCTGTAAGAGCAGTTAGCACTCTTAACATATGCAATATCTCCACATGAGTCCATGTGCATAGCTGAAGGCTAAATAACAAGAAATAGTGCCAGATGGGTCACTGGCCAGGGTAGTCCAAGAAATTCTCCAGATTACAAAGGCTATTGACACAGCCCTTGATTTCCTCCCAGAATCTGAAGGTAAAACCCTATGCTGAAGACAGGACATACTTCTGAGATGTGATTTGGAGCAATGGAACTGGAACTGATCTGGAAGCCACCTCCCCTGAAGACAAGCTCTTATAGCTTTGAAGAGCACTACACAAGCTACTAAGGGAGAACAGCAGTGGATTGCCTAACAACAGCTTTAAGACCAAATATTCACATCAGTGTCCTGCACAGCATATGACATTGTCTAGTAGTCACATTTATATTTTGGGGGCAATCAGTGGCTAATTAATTGGATTGAAAACCCACTAAATGGGAGGAAACTTATGTGTGGTCCTGTAAACAAAGCCAGATACACATGGCAGGAGACGTCATAGATCTTAGAGAAATTCCCAAGGTTGTCACATCCCTGGGCTAAGGTAATGTCTTACTAAGTTCAAAATAGGCATCCTTATATTTACAGACAAATATCCCAGACACCACTCAAAGAAGCTTCTCCTCCACCAAATGAAGACTATTACAGAGTCCCACAACTGGTCACACACAAACACTCTGTGAATTGCCCAAGCCTAAGCAACACATCTACAATTCAACCTCTTCACCTAAGCCTCACACAACATACAACAAGGGGCCAAGAGGATAGTTATTAACCTCTTTTTTTAATGAATAAATAAATTTTAGTCTATCAGCAAAGTCCTTTAGGTTATATTTTATTTTATTTGTGTTCCTCAGAAATAACCTGGATTTTGGAAATCCTCACCCTGGCCTTCCCTGCAGTGAGCTCTTTCTGCATGCAGTCCTTCTTCCCACAAGTTTATGTTACACTCCCATACATGTACATAGAGTAATAGTCAGTTGCTGATCAAAGAGGTACCATGAAAGACATTAGGTGTAACTCCATTTCTATTAATTTTATTTTTTTATTTATTTATGTATGTGTATGAATGTACTGTCTGCATGCAAGTTTGTGACCCATGTCATGCAATGTTGCGGAGGTCAGAAGAGGGTGTCGGATTCCCCTGGAACTGGAGTTCTCCTGGAACTGGAGTTTCAGATGGTTCTCGGCCACCATGTGGGTGCTGGGGATTGAACCCAGGTCCTCTGTAAGGGCGGTCGGTGCTCTTAACCGCTAGGCCATCTCTCCAGCC
>VZQC01013306.1:412038-489966 GCA_009823505.1 Rhizomys pruinosus
AAAAAAAAAAAAAAAAAAAAAAGGAATTAGCCTCTTAACTCTCATCAAGGAAGCTCCTTCATGCAACAGGGGGTCAGGAACTCAAAAGGTCATAAATGGCCAAACCATGGAGATTAGGACCCTACAGTGTGTAGATCCATGGGCAGGTCTCCTATATTCAGCTTCACTCACCCAGGGTTCAAAGAACATTGAGAAGAGGGAGCAGAAAGATTGTAAGAGCCAGGGAGGTGATGCAAGACCATATGGAAATAGAATCCTACAAGCTCCTGGGACCCTGCTCATATGAACCTATAGCAATGATGTCAGCATGCACAAAACCCACGGGAACTCAATTGGACAAAAATCCAGCATGGAAATGAAGAAATGGGCTGCAGACCCCAATATTAGCTGAAGAAATATTGGCAGCTGATTACTCTTGGGTGAGGAAGAACTGTTCTTCTTAAAGGACTCTGGGTAGGCTGACTAGAGAGAGCTCAATGGATAAACTGGCAGTGAGGAATGTCTGGGGAGATTAATTTGGCACAATATACCTCAACACAAATTACATAATGTATGAATTCCAGTTGGGGGAAGCTTTGGGAAAGTATGAAAGGAAAAGTGGGTATAAAGGTGATTAAGACAGACTGAGTTACTATGTATGAAATACACAAAAATTCAATAAAATTATGCAAAATTTTATTTTTATTTTATCTATATAAGTATATTGCCTGTGTGTATGTAAGTGTATTTTTTTCATTCAGTGCCCACAAAGGCCAGAAGAGGATTTCAGATCACCTAGAACTGGATTTGTGGATGGTTATTAGCTCCCCTGTGGGTGCTGGGATTCAAATCTGAGTCTTCTGCAAGGGGAGCCAGTGTACTTTACTGCTGAACCCTCTCTCCAGCCCCAATAATTTCAACTTTTAAACACTCAATAGTATTAATATGTACACATCACATTATCTTACCCTGTGATGGACATTTAAATTAACTTTATATCTTGGGTGTTATGACTACTGTTGCAATCAACACAGGGAAGGAGGCATTCCTTGACATATGATTTAATTTCCTTTGGATATCTCTATTTAGTAGTTCATGTAGTAGTTTACTACATTTTGAAGAATCTCCACACTATTTCCAATCTTACCTTCCATCTATGTCATTGCTAGAATTTATATTTGTCTTTTTATAATAGCTACTCCAGAAGATTTTCAGCCATACTAGATGATGAGTAGTGGTATCGAATATTATTGTATCATTTTTAAACTTTTCTATGCCAGCATTTTGCCAGTTTTTCAATGGGGAGTTCCCTATGAATTTGGTTGTTACCCTGTTAAAGATTTTTGATATGTACTTTAGTTCCTTTGGTATGGGTTGTATTTTCCCTCAGTTGGTTGAGTTCTTTGCTGTGAAGAATAACTAGTCAAGCAGATAACATTTCCACCTTCCTTTCAGATTTTTTTTTCAGTTGAAGTTGTTCTTCAAGAGATCATTATGCAGTTATAAGTCCTACATAAACCAGGTTATGAAAATCCAAACCCACTACATAATCGGTTCCTAATTTTATCAGTGAGATAATCCCATAAAAACATTTCCTGTATGGAAAACATGTTAAAATAATTTTCCATCCCTATAGCTTCCATTTCTTTTTTTCTCATTAGTTACCCAGTCTTCCTCCATCTTATTATTTCTGTGTGCTTGTCACAATATAGAAATTATTCACTTCCAGTTCTTTTTTTTTCATTTGCCTCTTGATCTTATTCAAACTTATTTCTGTGCTTATCATTATATAGAATTAATTCATAATAAATTTATCAAACACCTCATGTTAAATCCAAAGAACTTTCCATTTGCAGGAATTTTATTTCTTATGAATGTTAAATATAGTTGGACACTGAATTTTCACTGTGGTATAAATCCTATCTCTTTATACCCATCAAGTTTCATGATTTACTTGCCATTTTCTGCCTACTACTAAATTTAGGATTTCATGAGAGCTTGATTTCTATTTTCTCTCTCTCTACATTTTCATTCCAAGTGATTGAATCCATTTATATAGTTAGAAATCCCATCTACGTACAATTTAAGTGTATAATTATTGCCACCAAATTCTCTATATTCAACTCTATTTACAAATTCATAGGTGACATTACATTTGATTCCCATTATTTGCTCAGAGCAAAAATTTTAATTTTGACTTTCTTCTCCAAGTTTGTTGACGTATTTTTATTTTTAATTTAATAATAATAATTATTATTTTTCCCAATTATCCTTTATCTATTTTTTCAGTTTTTTAGAAACCATAATTTAGACAAGTTGAAAATTACATATCAAATACCTTCCATTTCTTTTCATTTTCTATATCATCCTTTCAGTCAAAATCACAGAGGAGAATGTAATCTGGGTCCATAACTCACCTCTTGTGTCACTTAGATAATCTAACACTCTTTTGGTATCAATGTCATAAAGAAATTCTCTGAAAATAGAACTTCAGATCCAAGGTTTCAGGGTGATCACAAATTCCAGTCTCTTCAGAGGACACAGTAGTGCCATGAATAACTGTGTTCCTTGCTGTTGTGTTATACCCTTCACTTAGTATGGATGAATAGATAGACCGATAGCTAGAAGATAGATGATAGCTAGCTAGATAGTTAGATATTCTAGGATACTTTTCCTGGAAAAACCATCATATATTCTCTTATTCAAGGGCCTGAACCTAGGGTATGGTTTTTCCCTTTTGTGAGCAGGCATTGGAGTTGTATATTGACAGTAATGACTACCTGGCAAGAAAATCCCCCAAATGCTCCAAAGGAAACCACTGGTTTCTTCATGTTCTTCTCCAAACCTTTAATAGTGGTTATTAGAACCTCAAAGCAATCATGGCTAATTAGTCCAATCAATAAAGATAATTTATTTGCTTGACAAATAGCATGGTTTCCAAAGTTTAAAGGTTTCTCTGTTAGTATTTCAAATGAAAACTTTTCATGACCCTTAGTATAAAATTTTATTCACTTCCCCTATGCACACAGAAATAAGAATCTTTAATCCATATATATTAATGTCTTCATGACAAAATGAATTCCCTAAATGGTTCCTTGAGGATGGCAAAAATGAAGATCATTCTTATATTCAGTTCATTGTTTTGTGACCTATGTATGCTAGCTATATTAAGGGACCCACTAGCTATATTAAGGGACCCACTAGCTATATTAAGGGACCCACTCAGTTCACAATATGTCTTGGCTGAACTCTCAACATAAAATTTACCCATAGTATCAGGGAAGCTTTCTACACACAGCAACGTACCTATATGCTTATGCAATAATTGACAGACCCCTTGTGAATATTGGCATGCAGGTATGGATGATTGAAGCTTGAACATACTGCTCTATATTCTATCATTGTCTCTTCTATTATCAAGTAGTTGCATCCGTATATTAGAGTGTATATTGAGAAACCAGGTACATCTATGCAACAAACTGTTATTTAGCATTGAAAATGAAGGAGATCCTGTTATTCGCAACCACAATGGTCGATTGGACTAATCACTTTTACCTACTGAACCATATAGCTAGACCAATAATGTATGTTTATCAAATTATCAGTTTGTACATTACAGAGAGATCCAATTTTTATTTAATTCTATTTTTATAAAATTAGGAAGACACGACTGTTGATAACCTGGTGGCTTTGAAAAGAGACTATCCAGAACCTGTGTGAAAAAGCAGAAGTGAGGCACAGAGGTGGATTTCTGAATCTCACAAGCCAAACAACCTGGCCTACATGGAAACCTCCAGGCCAAGGATAGCCCCTGTGTTAAACAGAAAAAATCATGTGGACACCTCCTGAGCAACCACATCCAACGTTGTCCTCGGGCTTCCACATGTGCACATATACTGCCAGTCCATATACAAGAATTCACATATATTGTACAAAAAACATAACATACATAAAAGTTAATTTGCTTTACAATGTGTTTGAGGATTTATTACAAAATTGACAGTTTTTCTATAACATTGGAAAGTGGGACATCACGTAATTTCATTTCATACTAAATAATATTTTATGGTAGGTATTATGGTGTATAATTCAATATAATAACCATGGTTGAATTTCATATGACACTAGAACTTTAGTATTTTGTCCTGATACAAAAATGAAAATATATATCTATTTTAGCATTTTTCATAGATTATATATTCTGTTTTCTTAAATGTTAATACATTTTCTTAATTAAATTTTTTATTTTTTATTTATTTATCTTTGGTCTTTTCGAGACAGGGTCTCTCTGTAGCCCCAGCTGTCCTGGAACTCACTCTGTAGACCAGGCTGGCCTTGAACTCACAAAGATCTGCCTGCTTCTGCCTCCTGAGTGCTAGGATTAAAGGCGTGCACCACCATGCCTGGCTTAATTAAAATTTTTAAAAATATGCCTTTTATAGCAGGAGTTGTGATGAGAGAGATATATGCAGAGAGAGAAAAAGGAGAAAGCAGAAGAGGAGAAAGAAGAGAGGGATAATACTCTAATAATAAATTTTATTAAGAATTCAGAAGCAGAATGGATGAAGCAGAGAAAAGAATATCAGACCTGCAGGATAACATGGGATAAATAGGATGCTCAAGTAAAGAGTATGAAAAATTTAAATAAACACAAGATTGGAACAACCAGGAAATGTGGGACACTATGAAAAGACCAAATCTCTCCATCATAGGGATAGAGGAAGGAGAAGAATCCCCAGACAACAGTATTGATCAGCTCTTCAACAGAATAATAGAAGAAAATTTCCACAAACTGAAGAAAGACAAACCCATACAAATACAAGAAGCACATAGAACACCAAATAGACAAGACCAGAAAAGAAATTCCTCACACCATATCATAGTTAAAACACTAGTTGCTCAAAACAAAGACAAAATATTGAAAGCCACAAGAGAAAAACAACAAATTACATATAAGGGGAAACCAATCGGAATTACAGCTGACTTTTCAGTGCAAACTATGAAAGCCAGAAGAATATGGACCAAAGTACTCCTAGTGCTAAATGACTTTAGATGCCAACCCAGATTACTATACCCAGGAAAAATATCAATTATAGTTGAAGGTGAAAGAAAAATCTTTCATGACAAACAAAATGAAAGAATACATGTCAAAAAAACCAACACTTCAGAAAATACCTGAAACAATTCAAAGAACAGAGGAAAGGAGCAGCTATCCCAAACCAACTAAAGAAAGAAATTAATAAAAGCATAACAGCATAAATACAAACCTAGAACAAGAATAAAACCAAAAAATAAAGAGAAAGGAAGCAACATACATCTCTCAATAATAAGCTTAAATATTAATGGTCTAAACTCCCCAATCAAAAGACATAAACGAAGAGAATGGACAGAATCCATCTATAGGCTGACTACAAAGAAACCCATTTCAGCCTCAAAGACATGCACCAACTTAAAATGAAAGGATGGAAAAGAAATTCCAAACAAATGATACCAAAAAAGCAAGGAGGAATTGCTATTTAATATCAAACAAAATAGACCTCAGAGTAAAGTCAAACAGAAGAGACAAAGATAGCCATTGCATCCTTATCAAAGGAACAATTAACCATGAAGATGTCACAATCTTTAAATGTTTATGCACCAAACTCAGGTGCACCAAACTTTATAAACACAATTCTGCAAGACCTCAAGACAGATTAATTCCAGCACACTAATAGTGGGGGACTTCAATATCCAACTGATGCCCTTGGATAGATTGACTGGACAAAAACTAAACAGACATTGGAACTGTACAATACAATACATCAAATGGACCTCACAAATATCTACAGAATATTCCACAAAAACACTAGAGAATATGTTTTCTACTCAGCACTGCACAGAAAAGTCTCCAAAATCAACCAAATACTGGGGCACAAAAGAAATCTCAACAAATACAAAAAGATTGAAATTATTTCATGCATTCTGTCAAACAACAGTGCAATAAAGCTCAATATTAAAACCAGAATAAGCTCTGTAGGAACACATGGAGACTAAGCAACACAATCCTGAATAATGAATAGGTCAGGGAAGAAATAAAGAATGAAATAAATGTATTCATGGAACTAAACAAAAAAGACAATGCAACACAACAAAACCTATGGAATATTTTAGAAGCAATTCTAAGAGGGAAACTTATAGCTCTAAGTGCCCACATTAAAAAAAAAAGAAAGGGAACAAATAAATGGTCTAACACTGAAGCTAAAAACACTTGAGAGACAACAACAAATGAACCCTAAACCCAACAGACAGGAAGAAATAAAAATCAGAGCAGAAATCAATGAAATAGAAAAGAAAATAATACAAAGAATCAATGAATCCAAAAGCCGGTTCTTTGAAAAGATAAACAAGACAGACCTCTAACCCAGTTAACCAAAAGAAAGCAAGAACAACTCCAAATCAATAGTATTCATGATGAAAAGGGAAATGTCACAACAGACAAAGAAATTATCCAAACAATCATATGAGAATACTTCAAAAACCTATATTCTACTAAATTTGAAAACCTAAGAGAAATGGATGAATATCTGAAATCCTGGGACTCAACAAAGCTTAATAATCAAGAAGAGATTGACAGTTTAAACATACCCATACTATTTGAGGAAATTGAAAATGTAATAAAAAAAAACCCTCCCAACTAAAAAAAGCCCAGGCCCAGATGTTTTCACAGCAAAATTTTATAATACATTTAAAGAGGTCTTACAACCATTACTACTCAAACTATTCAGAAGGATACAGAGGGGTATCTCCCAACCTCCTATGAATCCACCATCACTGTAATATCAAAACAAGGCAAAGACACAACCAAAAAAGAAAACTATACATCCATCTCATTAATGAACATAGATGCAAAAATTCTCAGCAAAATACTTGCAAATTGGATACAGACCCACATCAAAAATATTATCCATCATGATCAAGTTGGATTCATACCAGAGATGCAGGGATGGTTCAACATACATAAATCAATAAATATCATAAAACATGTAAATGGACCGAAAGACAAAAATCACACAATCATCTCAATTGACGCAGAAAAAGCCTTTGACAAGATTCAGTATTCTTTCATATTTAAAGTTCTAGAGGGAACTGGACTGAAGGGAACATTCCTCAATATAATCAAAACCATATGCAACAAACCCACAGCCAACTTCATCCTAAATGGAGAAAAATTAGAAACATTCCCCTTAAAGGCAGGAACCAGGCAAGGCTTGAAATGCTTGCTAGGGCAATAAGGCAAGAAAGGGGAACGAGATTTAAAGGAGTACTAATTGGAAAAGAGGAATTCAAACTGTCCTTTTTTATACATGATATGATAGTTTACCTGACGGCTGCTAAAAACTGTACCAGAAAACCCCTAGAAATGATTAAGAGTTTCAGTAAAGTTGAGGATACAAAATTAACTTTTAAAAAGATCAGTAGCTTTTCTTTACACCAACAACAAGCACCTGGAGAAGGAATATAAGGAGACCTTCCCACTCACGATAGCATTAAAAAAAAATACCTGGGAGCAAACCTAATCAAAGACACCAACAAACTCTACAACAAAAATTTTAAAACCCTGAAGACGGAGATTGCATGTGACATCAAAAGATGGAAAGACCTCCTGTGCTCATGGATTAGAAAAATTAATATAGTAAAAATGTTCATTCTTCCAAAATTAATATACAGATTCTGTGCAATCCCAATCGCACAGAATGAGTTTCTCCACAGACTTGGAAAAAAAATCCTTAAATTCATAAGGAAAACCCAAAGACCCCAAATGGCTAAAGCAACCCTAAGTGAAAAGTGCAATACAGGGGAATCACTTTACCAGATTTCAAGCTATATTACACGGCTATAGTCATAAAGACAGGCTGGTACTGGCACAAAAACATACCCATTGACCAATGGAACAAAATTGAAGATCTAAACGAGCTCATCAATTTCAGCTACCTCAAATTCGGCAAAGGGGCCAAAAAACCTCAATGGAGGAAAAATAGCATCTTCAGCAAATGGTGCTGGCAAAACCGTGGAAGAATAAAATTAAACCCCAATTTCTCACCCTGTACAAAAATCAACTCCAGGGGCTGGAGAGATGGCCTAGCAGTAAAGAGCACCAACTGCTCTTGCAGCGGACCCGGGTTCAATCCCCAGCACCCACATGGTGGCTGAGAACTGTCTCTAACTTTAGTTTCAGGGGAATCTGACACCCTCTGACCTTAGCAGCATTGCACAATACAAGTGTACAAGCCTACAGGCAGACAGTACATTCATACACATAAAAAATAAATGAAAATTTAAAAAATCAACTACAAGTGTATCAAGACCTTAACATGAAACCTGAAACTTTGAAGGTGATAGAAGAAAACGTTGGCAGCAACCTACCTACAAGACTTAGGTGTAGGTAAAGACTTTCTAAATCGACCGGCAACAGCACAGGAAATAAGGTCAACAGTTGACAAATGGGAACCCATCAAACTCAAAAGCTTCTGTACAGTGAAAGAAACAATCAAAGAAGTGAATAGAAAACTCACAGTGTGGGAGGAAACCTTCACCAATGACACATCTGACAGAGTATTAACATCCAGAATATATAAAGTACTCAAAAATCAAAGACATAAGAAAACAAATGACTTAATAGATGGAGTAAAGAGCTGAGCAGAGACTTCACAAGTGAGGAAATAAAGATGGCTGAGAAATGTTTTAAAAAAGTGTTCCACATCATTAATAATTAAGAAAATGCAAATTAAAACCACTTTAAGATTTCATCTCCATCCAATAAGACTTGCTAAGTTCATGAAAACCAAAGACATCAAATGCTGGAGAGGGTGAGGGAAAGGGGAACACTCATCCACTGCTGGTGGGAATGTAAACTCATACAACCACTATGGAAAGCAGTGTGGAGAACCCTTAAAAGACTCAAAAGGAGCTGCCACCTGACTCAGCTATAACACTCCTGGGTGTATGCCCAGAAGGCTCGCCCATCATAGAGATATATGCACATCCATGTTTATTGTAGCTTTCTTCGCAATAGCAAAGAGCTGTAACCAATCCAAATGCCCCTCAACTGATGAGTGGATAACAAAAATATGGCACATCTATTACACAATAGTGTTCTATGCATTGGTAAAGAAAGATGACATCTTGAACTTTTCAGGTAAATGGATGAAACTCGAAGCCATTATGCTAAGTGAAGTAACACAGTCCCAGAAAAACAAATGCTGAATGGTTTCCCTCATTTGTAGATGATAACACTAAATCCCTAGTTGAAAGGCAAGTTGAGCAATGTTATGTTATATGTCTTTTTATCTGAAAGCAACTGTGCTGTTATAATGCGAATCTCTTAAGGAGCTCTAGCATTAACTTACCGCTATTTTCAGACATTGTAATTACTATATAGGGGTGGAAGGTATGTCTTCATATTTTAGAGTAGTATAAAATTAAAGGGAAAATGTGAATTTCTAAACATATTTTGGAATTAACATACAGTTTTGTACATATGTGACATTTATATAGGCATATTTTGGAGCAATACAAATGGGAGGGAACAATAACAACAACATAATGACTGAGTCAAAGAACTGAATGATACAGTTAAATTCTGCCCAAAACAATAAACTTCTGCAGAGAAAAAATTTAAAAAGACTGAGAAAAAGATGCAAGACATTTATGGCAGAATGCATGAACTGTGGTGGGGTGGGGCTCAGGGAAAAAGGAATATGTCTAAATTGGACTGAAATATGGTGTATGAAATATACAAAGCATCAATAAAAGTGTCTTATTAAGAAATAATTCTGAAATCTTGAAATCAAAGGACACAGTCTGATGCCTTTGACATGATGTGGTTCATTAAAGAAACAAAATAAGTTTGGGGGGTAGAGAGATGGTCAACAGCAAGTGTTCGCTGCTTTTCAGAGGACCAGAGTTTGATTCCCAGAAACCATATTTAGGGGCTCACAGCTGCCTACATCTATACTTCCATGGGACTCAAAACCCTCTTCCCCACAGGAACATGCATAAGCATGCACAGACACCATTATAGGCACACACACATCAATAAAATATAAAATAAAAATTTTAGAGTGATAACTTCAGTTCTTTGTTTTGTTTTTTGTTTTGTTTTGTTTTGTTTTTTGGTCTTTTCGAGACAGGGTCTCCCTGTAGCCCCAGCTGTCCTGGAACTCACTCTGTAGACCAGGCTGGCCTTGAACTTGTAAAGATCCTCCTGCCTCTGCCTCCCAAGTGCTAGGATTAAAGGCGTGCGCCACCACACCTGGCTATAACTTCAGTTCTTATCCAGGAAATATTTGGAATAGACTTTTGATAATTTTGTAGTAGAGTGCTCTCTGTTTTCTATGAGAAAATCATCTAGAGAACCATGACTTTAGAAAGAAATATCTGGAGCATGGCATGGTGGCCCATGTCTGTAATCTGAGCACTCAGGAGGCCAAGGCAGAAGAAGCATATGTTTAAAGTAAGCCTGTGTTAGGTAGTGAACTCCAGGTCAGCTTGTACTACATAAGACCCTGTTTTAAAAATAGAAACCAGATTAAATAAATAAAACCTATTTTATCCAATGCTCAATTTTCATATTTTCTTTATGTGAATTACAACATTGATAGGAGTAAAGTCAATAGCTGTATTTTACCTTGCAAGGAAATGGCCAAGGTACAAATTTTTAATAAATATTTCAAGCATTAAAATATTTTGCTATCAATATTCACACCCTGTAGCACATGGAACCATGCTTCATAGTCAGTGAATTATAATATTAACATTTAGTTAATTAGCTTCAAATAAGAAATCTGAGAATTTTTTTGTTTTTTAATCTGGATCATAGGAGAGCTTTCTAATTATATAACCCACATAGATTGAGATGACTTTTGGGGTTTTTTTTCCAATATTTTTATTAATTTTTTTGAGAATTTTATGCAATGTATTTTGTTTATATACATTATCCTCCCAACTCCTCCCAAATCCACCATCACTTTTCTATCCCTTCTGAGCCATTCTCTAAATCTTAGGTATAGTGTGTTTTAGATCTTAGGTATAGGGTATTGCATATGTATAGGTATAAGGTATTGCAAATGTATAATCTTAGGTACAGGGTCATGTAGATGTATCAATTACTGTTGGGTACCCCACATTCAAATTTTCTATGCATTTAGAACATATGTGATACTTTGTGATAGTGTCCATCTGTTGCAAACAGAAGCTTCTTTGATGAATGTAAGGATATATATTTAGAATATAGTAAGAAATTTTGTTGGTCTAAGAAAATGGCAGTAATAAGGCCTCCTCCAGATTTTCTGACCTCTCCAGCCATCTATATTTTGCTCTGTTTATAATTTCATGGGTGGATTCCCTCCTACTGAACAAACCTTAAGTCCAACTAGACAACAGTTGATAACCTCCATCATAAAAAGTGCCACTATTACACCAATAGAGATATTTTCCTGGGCTACTCATTGTTGTGGTTCATAGGATTTATAGCTGGGTAGGACTCTTGATTGTTTCTGTTCTTGTCAGTTTTCATAGCACATTTGTATGTGCTCTTTCAAATTGCAGAAATCATAATTACACAAATTCTATGACATCTGATTATGACAGTCTTAAATGAGAGGAGTTAACTGTATTCTTAGAATCAATGTAGTTTTGTTAGTATTGAACAGAGATCATTTTTAAAATAAGTAGTTCTCTTACAAATAAAAAATGAAAATAAAGAAAAGGGGGGCTTGGAGTGTAGACAGGTTGGTAGAGTTGTTGCCTTGCCTGCATGAAGCCCTGGGTTCCATCTTGAGACCATATAAACTGGGCATGGTGGTGCATGTCTGCAATTTCTGCATACTGTAAGGAGAAGCAGGAAGATCAGAAGCCCAAGGTTATACTCAGCTATGTAGAGTATTGGAGGCTAGTCTAGGCTACGTATGATACTGTTTCAAATAAAGAATAAAATAATTTACTTGATAACCTTGGTATCTGACTAAAACAAAACTTTGAATAGAGTAAGTGTACAGAAGATTTTAAAAGTATTGACCTATCTATTATTTTCATTTATATGTATGGTTGTATTGTCTATCTGTATGTAATGAATTCATATTGTGCAAGGCCCACAGAGGTCAGAAGAGGGTGTTAGATCCCCTCGGAATTAGAGTTACAGACAGTTGTTAACTACCATGTGGGTGCTAGGAGCCAAACCCGGTTTCTCTGCAACAGCAGTCAGTGCTCTTAACTGCTGAGCCATCTCTCCAACCCATGCTTACAGACATTTAAGTTCATTGTTGCATTTCTTTAATGGAGTTGGAGAATGTTCTGCTTTGCTTTTCTGCTGCTACAATAAACCACTGATCAAATGAAACTTTAAAAAAATGTTGCACTTTTGTGCATTTCATACAACCTTTCCCAATAAAATTTAGACCCATTTCCTCATCCATGCCTTCTCCCACCAGAGCTAAAGCATTCTGCCATACATGTTAAGTCCTGTCTTGCATCTTTTTCTTAGCCTTTTTTTAACTTTTTCAATATAGAAGTTTACTGTTTCTTTTGTCCTTTTTTTCAATTAATGACAAAATAGTGTTATTGTCTTATGCATTTAAATTTCTGCTAACATTTGAAAGAGTATAGTCCTGTTAGATAACAAACTTTCAAGGAAGAAATATAGGTTGATCACACTGTAGTTTGTATGAATCTGCTGATTGACAGTTTTAAGGGCATACTTGTTTATTACATCTTGTTTGTAGTGTATTTGTGCTGGATAAATTCAGGTGTCAACCTGACATGGCTGGGTTGAGGGAGTTTCTACTAGGGAATTCCCTCCATTAGACTGGCCTGTGGCCATGTCTGTAAAACATTTTCTTGATTGTTGAGTGATATGGAAGAGCCAGTGTGGGTCGTTCCACCCCTAGGCAGGTGGTTCTGTATTATATAAGAAAACAGGTTGAGCAAGGGCCATGGGAGCAAGCCAGTAAGCAGTGTTCCTTTATGGCCTGTGCTTCACAGCTCCTGCCTCCAGGTTCCTACCTTGTGCTCCTTCAGCGATGAACTGTGACTCAGGAGATGTATGTCACATAAACCCTTTCATCATCTGCAAGTTGGTATTGGTCAGAGCATTTTGTCACAACAATTGAAAGTAAACTAGAACAATATTCATCAAGGAGAATGAAGAAACTGACATGTGGGAAATACAACATTTCACTTCGTAATACCCTGATGTATAAGCTTAATAGCTGAGATCATTCAAATGCAAAATAACTACATTCAAGTCAGACCACCCAAACATGCAAAGGTTTTCTTCTATGAATATATGAAGCAAAGCTACATAAATTCAAAACAATTACATTTTTGGTCCATAACATCAAAAATATTTTTCTTCATTTTTTGGCATTAGAATCAGGTGCTCTGTCATTGTGACCATGGAGAGTGATATGCTTTAGTAGTATTTTGATGAATTACATGATTATAGTTAAGTGAACAATTTCATCATGCTTGGATTAATAGTGGTGCTGTGATTTGGCAAGTACTCTAGCAACTTCTCTATCTCATCACTTCAGAAGACAGACTTCTATAGGCCATACATTGTGTGAGAAAATGCACTCTGCTTCCTAGATTGCAGAGCAGCAAGATCAGGAGAAACCTGTCAGCTATAGGAGGTAAGGCACTCTCAGGACATCACTGCCTGAAGGCACTACCTTTCACTGCTCATTTTAATTTCCTGTATAACTAATGTAAGAGGGTAAAGAGGTATTTTTGAACATTTCGTTGTTTATCAAATTTAACTGAAAACACTATACACCCTTCATTACGACTGGGATGCACAAATTGTGCGTGTATGTGTGTTATTTTACAATGCGATTTAAGTGGATTAGGAAGGATAATATATAATCAATGCAACATTCATTTGGGTATCAATCAAGGAAAATACGTACAGAGCTAAGTATTACATAATTTCAGTTATAAAGAGAACAAATTGTGAATTGATTTAATATATTCATAACTAAGTACTCTCCTTAATGTAGCTTGCAATTTGTTTCACAAAATTATTCCATTCATTTACAGTAAAATCTTACATGGCTAGATACATATCTTGAACGATACATATTAGGACTCTTTTAAAAAGATTTATACTTCATCTCACATTGTAGATGGGTTATATCCAAAATAAACAGTTTATATCCTATTTCACAGATATATTTGTACATAAAACTAAATTACAAATAGACTACTCTCCCTTACTGAAATAACTGAAAAATATTTTAATAAAGATTGCTGTAATGTAGATACACAAAGAACATTCAAAACCAATATATACTAATAATTTTTGCTTCTTGTGCACTTAAATTTATGATATAAGATATGCATGTTATATGTCATTTTTTAGAGTGGAACTCATGGAAATTATGGATCAATTCTTTGAAAGCTAGTTCTTTTTATCTTTTTAAAGAAAAACTCAAAATTCACATTCTGAACCTACCAGGCAAAATATGCCCACTGCACAACAGCTGCATTATTGTTATGGGGGAACCAAATGCTCCCTGGTTAGATTTAGGACTGCTCCAATGTGGCAAAGCCACATGTGGTACTATAATCCAGGTCAGAAAGACCATGTTGGGGAGATGATAGTCCTGGGGGTAGGTACTGAATACCATTTTGTAGCTAAATGGATGTACTGTCAAAATGCCTTCTCAATATTTCTGTTTATACCCATAGATAAATGTTACTTTCAGCCATAAACAGGGAAACTTCTCCTTGCAGTGAACAGTAGTGTAGAGAATCATGGCTGTACAAAGTGCTGAGAATAAGTGATGGATAAATGCTTAGCCCTGAACAAGACATCTGTATTCTACTCTCTAAGACTGGGGCAACAGTGCAGTGATATGGGAGAAAGAATGTCAGAACAGGAAAGTAGGAGAAGGTCTGCAAAATTCTATTTTCAGGGCAAGACACAACCATTGCAATCATGAACTCATAGCAGCTGAAGATACCTGTATTATGTCTGCACAAGAATGGAGCAATGACCAGTCAGGCCACGGATGGAAGAGGAGCCCAGGGGCCCTTGCCCATTAATGCTCAATTGTTTGCTACTAATTGATTCAGAAAGGAGAAACACTGCCTTCAGCTATATACCCACAGATGACCCCACCAAGCTCCAATGGGAAGTTCTAATTTAATGGTCACACAGATGATCCTGGTTAAAGTCAGTGAGTCATAAAACAAAACCAAAAGTCATGATTTCAGTAAAGGGACTGTTAGAGACTGAGGTGAGGGTTGACAGGATGGGACAGAGATAAAAGAGGGTATGGAGGAGATAATGATTAGAATAAATTATACATATATATGAGATTGTAAAGTAACAAAATAATCAATGAAAAGGTAATTTATTTTCTGAAATTATCTACATTCTTTTGGATGATATAAACATAAGAAAACCTTTTATACACGACATCTTACTTTAAAATTAGAATCCCTGTTAAGTTTTATGTTATCCATTTTCTCTTCAGATGGTCTTTAGAATATGTTTTACTTTGAACTTGAAGTGAAAAACACAACTAGAATAGCCAAAATTCCCTAAAATCACTGACAAATCAATGCTGTACAGACTCCTTCCTCTGAGAAACTAGATAAATGTCTGGTTCCTATCATAAGGGTGCTGTCCAGACCTGGTTAAAACAGAAGTAAAGACTAATCATCATTTGACGAAGTTGATTACTGTAATGCAATCTGATGCTTCAAACCTAAAATTCCATACACAGTCCACAGTTGTACTGCTTGTGTCTTGCCTCCCAAATTGGAATAAAGTATTTTGAAGCTAAATATAAAAAGGGATGGTTTCCCAAATTATCTACTTAAAATTCTTATTATGTATTTATCTTTATATTATGTGTATGAGTGTCTTGCCTGTATGTATATAAGTGTATCTCATGTGTGCAATGCCTGAGGATGACAGAGGAGGGTAACCGATCCCCTAGAATTGGAGTTATAAAAGGTTGTTAGTCATCATGTGGATGCTGGGAACCTAACCTGTATCCTCTGCAAACTCAACTAGTGCTCTTAACCACTGAATCATGCTCCAGCCCCACCCACCAGATTAATTTATTTTAATCAAAGAAAAGTGTGCTTTTCAGAGGTATTTTTAATTCATAAAGATAAATAAAATGTCAGCAGCTGAATTTCACTTTTCTATGAAAACAAACCTTGTATATAATTTATGAACTCTATGGCATGCTATATTTAAAGTTAACTCAATTTTGTGAGGGTGTCTATAGAATGCACTAGCTCTCCTATTATAACCAGGTATATTCCTTTTGAAAAGGGATAACTTACATCATATTAATGCTTCACAGTTCTGGTATAAATCCATTAAATTCTCAAATATCAGCAAAGTTAGCTTTACAAAATGGTTTAGTGTTCATTAATATATATTTTTATATTCTATTTGTAAAATCCAAATATTATTCATCAATTAATTAAAATTACTACCCACTGTTCTATGTATATGTCCTGAATTGTCCTCATTGGATCTCCTATCTCTGCCATCCACACCTGCAGGACAATCATGCACTGCTTAATAAGGAGACACATTCTGAGAAATCTGCTGTGTGCCATTTTGTCATCCTGGATGGCATTCCCTATTATGTCCTGTGGTCTTTTGGTATGTTCCATTGAATGTGTGCTTTCTCTTTAAAGTGTCATTTTGTGATACACCACTGTGTATTTCCTTAAAATTCCATGTGGAGATTTCTTTTCAAAATGGTGAATTATGTAATAAAGAAAAATGTCCACCAGAAATTGGGAAAGAAGGAGGTGGACATGATTACTAGAAATACCTATTTGAAGGTCCCTGAGAATTGACAGTTGTGAATCATCTGCAGCTCAAGATCTAGTAACAAGAAATAGAAGTCTCCATAGAAGGATTGCATTTTCTCTAGGGACCTCTACTGATGCCCAGATAGGTGGGTCAGAGACTGAAATGTTCTGGAATATTTTCATGGATTTGCAGTCAAAGTTTGGAGTAGGAAAAAAAATGTCTATCCTAATATATTCCCTTATTTGTGAATTAAAACATTTCATGGTTCCAGAAGAAGTAAAGGTGAACCTGAAAAAAAATAGGTCTGGACAGGTATTAGCTCAACTTCTAGTTATTTTAATGGTCCCGGAAATATGTGCGGCTCAAATTAGAATTAAATTTTCTAGACAGAAATTTTCATCAGATGCTAAACCAGAGGGAAAATGAAAATATTTTAGATCCCAAATAATATCTACAAAAGGGCATACACATAGTGTCTAGCTCTAATAAAGGAAAACCGAGGAGACAAAGAAATATGACCACCAACAAGGGAATAGAAAGACAGGCAGAGGATCTTATGAATTTGGAACAATCAAAACAATTTTAAACAAGCTATATGCCAGATCCTTTTTAAAATACATAAAGTAACAGTCTTGACTTGGAAATAGTGAAATATTAGAGAGGTTAAACAAATGTGAAATGCCAAATAAATAAGTGTATTTATCATTTAAACAGCAGAATAGAATTAAAAAGGAGTGAAAGAAGTATAAGAAATGCCAGGAGGAAATAACCAGATGAATCATGGAGAGAAGAACTGATGGAAAATATACAAAGCAGGATAAGAAACTGCATTGTGATTAGGTCCCATAGGTTTCACAGGCAGCATATACATCAAGCTATGAAAATTGCTGATTTTCTAAAATTTATTTCAATAAGTTCTCTAGAATTGAGAAACCACCAAAATCCATTTATACATCATTTGAAGACTCTATTATTTTCACTAATATTTATTAGTGTATGATACACATAATAGTATTTAAGTTCATAGTCAGCTATAAAAAAAGAATTCCTTTGGGGCTGGAGAGATTGCCTAGCGGTTAAGAGTGCCGACTGCTCTTGCAGAGGACCCAGGTTTGATACTCAGCACCCACATGGCAGCTGAGAACCGTCTTTAACTCCAGTTCCGGGGGAATCTGACACCCTCTTCATGACACAGGTGCACAAACCTACATGCAGACAATATATTCATACACATAAAAAAATAAAATAAAATAAAAATATTTTTAAAAATATTAAAAAAAGAATTCCTTAAACACAAAGGTAGTGCTATATGGTTAATATCAAGTAGACTGTTTAATCTATGCTCTATTGTTTGTATATTAGGTCATACAGTAGAGATATTGAGGTTATGAGTCTTGCTGATGTATTCTAATACAGTGCACAGAGCAACATAAACCCACAGCTATTCTTGCTTATTTCTCAGCAAGGTAGTCTTCTAGACAATATCAATCTTCTAGAGAGTGGGACTATAACAAAGATCCTTATGTCATGGTTGACATCATGAGAGGAGGTTCCTATCTAGGTAGAGTGAAGTGACCTGAGAAATCATGAAATAAGTCACAAGAGTAAATAAGGTTGGATGGAGCAACTGCAGAGCATAGACCAACAAGTTGTAGCCTCATGCTTGTCCCTAAGGTCAGGCATGGTTAGTTTTTTTGTTCACTGTGATTTGTTTTTAATTAAGTTTTTAATTGATGCTTTGGGCATTTCATACATTTTTCCAATTCAAGTTCAGGCTTATTTCCCTTTCCCCCCACCCACCCCCACCCCATCCCGATCATGGCCAATTCTTGCATAACTGTCCTGCATCTTGCTCTCAGTTTTTTTTTTTCCATTTTAGCTATAAGTGATAATCCCATGAGTACAAGCATCCTTCTGCAAAACCTATCTGCAGGCTGTTGTGCCCTAACACCTACAGCCCCACCATCCGGTGGGGGTTGACATGTTGTTTGTTTCAATCAAGTTGATCAAAATGAGGTCCAGACTACAGCATTGCTGTAGTTTCACCATTGCACCCCAACGCAGCCCTACGAATCTACCACGCCCCCCTCTTCCGCAGGTTTTGTTCCCGAGGCTTAGAAAAGGGGCAAGGTGGATGGAGGTAAACATGCCACTCCTCTCTGGAGCTGTTGCTCAGGACTCTGGTCAATTCTGGCCTGTTTTTCCCTTTTCATGGGCTGACATTTGTCCAGGAATAACCGTTTCGATCTACTATGAAGCAACAAGCAATAGATAGATAGGTATTTAAAGCAGCACTAATAGTTATGGTAGGTTACTTAGCATAGACACATGTTTTTTGGTTATGATAACCATGAATTACAATTTTCCCCCTGTTAAATATGACAGGGTCTTACTGTGGCGTATAACATCTGCGGACAAACTGTAGAGATGTAAGCTTGTGGCAATCCCTTGAATTTTGTAAATTATGAGCTTTTAACATATAAATTTATTTATTCAATATATTATAATATTCTTTTCTATTTTTTTATTTTTTTATTGATGTTTTGTATTTTTCATACATCATTTTCCAATTCAGTTCAGGCATATTCCCTTCCCTTTGCCCCCCACCCACCCAACCCACCCAGATCATGCATTCTGTCATAACTGTCCTGCATTTTCGCTCAGTTTTTTTTTTCATTTTTTAACAATAAGTGATAATTTATGAGTAAAAGCATCCTTCATGTAAAACCAATTTGCAAACAGCTTTGCCCAAACCCACACAGCCTATGGGTCCCACCATCCAGCAGGGGGGGCTTTGTAGGTTTAAATCAAGTTGATCAATGAAGGTCCAGCTATATTGCTAATAGTTCACCATTCACCCAATCGCAGCCCTTACATTCTACAACGCCCCCCTCTTCCACAGATTGTTCCCTAGCTTAGAAAGGGGCACAGGTGGATGAGAAGCAAACAGTCCATCTCTCTGAGCTGTTTTCATAGGACTCTGGTCAATTCTGGCTGTTTCCTTTCATGGGCTGACAGTTGTTCCAGGAATAACCTTTCAATCCTAATGAAGCAATAAGCAATTAAAATATAGGTATTTAACCAGTACAATTGTTATTGTAGGTTTTTATAGACACAGATGTTTGGATGGTATGTTAATCCATGAATTACATTTTTTTCTGTTAAATATGACAGGGTCTTACTGTGCTTATAATATCTCTAACCTTAGAGATGTAAAGCTTGTGGCATCAGCGTGGGTTATTCCTCCAAGGAGAGAGCCAATAGCCAATTATATTGGGGATATACAGCATAAGGCTAGCCATCTGCTGCACAGTATTTCCAGGCAGGTGAAGTGTAGCTGTGTGCTGATGGTGGAGTCTTGCTTGACTCAAGGAGACCATATTTGCTTTATTGGTTTAGTGACCTTGTGGTAACACTCTCTGGTATTCCAAAACCATCTGTACACTTGCATGTGTGTCCAATACATCTTTCCCATGTTACACATAGGTCTTGACAGCAGGGCCTTTATATCCCGTTTTAGGGATACCTCCTCAGTTTAGAGGCAAGGAGCCTTTACCTTTGTGTGGGGCTTGGATCCCCTGCCAATATCTCTGGGTAGAATAATCCATTGCTGATGGCAGAGCTCCTGTATTAACTATATTTGCTTAAGTGCATATCTTAAAGACTTTTATTATAGATTTCTGAATAGAGAATATCCTTTTCCACTGTTCTATGTCTATTAGTCAATTAAAGAAGGCAGGCTTACCGGTTTTATAAGAGATTACCTCTATAATATGTCTCCAATTACGGTGGAGATGACCTCATCATCTTCATTTTTCTCCTTGTTCTATAGGGGGGAGGTAAGAAACTCTCTTGTATTAAAACCTTTGGTGGCACCTAGAAGGTAAGTTTTGTTGGACTCATTATAAATAGTTGTTACAAGTAGGATCTACAGAGGGGTTTGATGTTTGTAGCAATCTGAGGCTTTTCTTCCTTACAATGTTCAGACGGGCCAACCTTCTGTTGGCACTTCTCTGATACATCCTCCCAATGCAAGCGTATCTTTCTTTCTCAGCTTTAAGTTGGTGATTTTTTTTTTGGTCTTTTTGAGACAGGTCTCCCTGTAGTCCCAGCTGTCCTGGAACTCACTCTGTAGACCAGGCTGGCCTTGAACTCACAAGATTAACATACAAATCTTTTCCGTAGTTAGTTATAAGATTTGATTGCAAGGTTTTTGACAAAAAAGTTTTTCATATCTATCTTTATCCCCCCCTTTTTTTTAGGTTTTTGTTTTTTGACCCATGAGTATCCCATAAGGCAGTTGTATTATACATACCTTTAGGGTGAAATCAAGGCAGAGATTTCATCAAATTCACCCATGCTGTTTTGAGTGACTGTATGTGATTAACTTAGGAAGCAAACTTAATTTTTATGCTAAATCATCTTATAGTAAAGAGAATGCTACAAGGTGTACTAAGTACAACAGAAAAATTAGAGAGAACATTTGTATGTCCAATCCAAAGTTATTGTTATACAGATTTTATGTAAATCAAAATGTGGACAACAGCAATTTATATCTCCATTTAACTCGATGCATTTCTATTTTTATCAGAGCTGTAAACCAATGTTGTTTAATATACACATATTTACTTTTACTAAGTCCTAAACACCATGTAACCTGTACATAAGCGTCTGGCAAAACTGGTACTTGTTGAACTCATGTCATTAAATATGCATTAATCGAATATACACCTACGTAATCCCCTCTCCGCCCCTCCCACCCTTCCCACAATTCGCCATTTCAGTCCAGTTTTCTGATGCAGTCTTTCTGTTGTTGTTCTTTTACTATGCATCCCTCTCCAAGAAATATAATATCTGGTGGTTATTGGCACTACATCCCATGAGGGACACCATTTGTCGTTGTTTTTTCTGGGACTGTGTTACTTCACTTAACATAATGTCCTAGTCAGTCCATCCATTTACCTGCAAAGTTCATGATGTTTCCCTCTTTAACCGCTGCATGAGAACTCCATTGTATACATGTACCATATTTCTTATCCACTCTTCAGTTGAGGGGCACCTGGCTGGTTCCAGCTTTTTGCTATTGTGAACAGAGCTGCGATAAACATAGCTGTGCATGTATCTCTGCAGTAAGATGGTGTCTTGTGGGTATAATACCCAGGAGTGGTATGACTGTGTCAAATGGCAGGCTCATTTTGAGGTCTTTTAAGCTTCTCCACACTGCTTCCATAGTAGCTGTACAAGTTACATTCCCACCAGCAAGGGATGAGTGTTACCCTTTCCCCACAACCTCTCCAACACTTGGTGGTCATTGTGTATTCCTGATCCTAGCCAGTCTTATTGGAGTAAGATGAAATCTCAAAGTGGTTTTCATTTGCATTTCCTTAATATTAGTGATGTTGAACACTTCTTAAGATGTTTCTTGGGCCATCTCTAATTCCTACTCTGTGAAGTCTCTATTCAGATCTTTGCTCCATTTTGAGTGATCATTTGTTTTCTTTCTTCGTGTTTGTTTTTTGAGTAGCTTGTATACTCTGGAAATTAATGTTTTGTCAGATGTATCTGCAGTAAGGTTTCCTCCCACTTGTGTTTTCTCTTCACTTCCTTTAGTTTCTTTTGATACAGAAACTTGAGTTTAATGAGGTCCCATGTCAATTGTAGATCTTATTTTGTGCAGCTGCTGTCTGATTTAGAAAGTCTTTCCTATGCTATGTCTTGTAGTCGCTGCCAAGTTTTCTTCTATCACCTCCAGAGTTTTAGGGTTTCACGTGAGGTCTTTAATCCTTCTGAGTTGACTTTTGTACAGGGTGAGAGGTAGGGGTTTAATTTATTCTTCTACAAGTGGTGATCCAGTTTGTGCCAACACCACTTGCTGATAAGGCTGTCTTTCCTCCATTGTGTCTTCTGGCCCCCTTGTCAAATATGAGGTGGCTGAAATTTGATGAGCTCAGGTTTGAATCTTCAGTTTTTTTTTTTTTTCTATTTTTATGACATTTTTGCTGGGTAAGTATTCTGGGTTGGCATCCCATAGTCCCTTAACACTGGGAATGCTTTGCTCCATGTTCTCTCTTGTTTCATGGTTTGACGCGAGAAGTCAGTTGTAATTCTGATGGGTTTCCCTTTGTATGTGACTTGTTTTTCTTTTGTGGCCCTAGAATTTTGTCTTTGTTTTGGGCGTCTAGCATTTTAACTATGATATGGCGTGGGGAGTTTCTTTTCTGATTTGTCCATTTGGGGTCATAGTGCTTCTTGTATTTGTATGGGTTTGTCTATTTTAGTTTGGGGAAATTTTCATCTATATTCTGTTGAAGATCTGATCAATACATTCTCTTGAGATTCTTCCCTTCCTCTATTCCTATGAGGCAAGGTTTGATCTTTTCATAGTGTTATATTTCCTGGTTGTTCCACTTTTGTGTATTTTTAAATTTTTCATAATCTTTTATTGAGTTTTTTAGTTCTCTGTGTTATCTTCCAGATCTGATATTCTTTGTTCTGCTTTCCTTCTACTTCTGAGGCTTTTTCCTTTCCTTTCTTCTTGATTGGATGAGTATTCTAATTCCTTTTTCGTTTCATCCTGTGTTTTTCTTTAGTATATTCATTTCCTTTTTGAGCTTCTCAGTTCCTCTTTTGGTGCTCCTTACTTCATTGGTTTGTTCCTTTTTCAGTGTTTCTACTTCCTTTCAGAGTTTGTTTTTTTCTCCCTCTTGTTCTTTCTGGAGTTTGTCAATCCGTTCCTTTAGTTCTTTCTGATGTTTGTCATTGTATCCCTCTAGGTCCTTTTGAGTTTTTCATTCTCTCTCTTTAGTCTCTCTCTGACTTCTTTATTTCTTTAATTTCTCTGCATAGGTCTGCAATATTCCTCTAAGCTCTGTTCCTTGCATCTCCTCCAAGGGGTTCCCATTGAGCTATCTCCTACAGGTTTGGTAGAGCCCTGGGCGGGATTATCCTGTGCCTTTCCCATGTGTCCCTCATCGTGTCCCTGGCATGTGAGCTTCCCTTTTGTGTTTCTGATCACAAATACCTTTTCACTACGTAGCGGATGATTTTGCTTTCCTCCTTCAACTTTTTTCCCCCTTCCTCCTCCTTGTTTATGGAGTTTTGACTTGTCTAGGTTTCAGGCTTTCAATTTTGTTTATATATTAGATAGTGGAAGCCAAAGCACTCTTCTCTTCTTTGTTCTGAATGTTCTCCAAAAAAAAGTCCACTTGGATTCTCACTGATTTCCGGCAGTGGCTGGGGGGGGGGGATGAGTCCGAGCCCCGGTACCTGCCTGAGTGACTTCCGGAGAGCCCGCACAAAGGTGCAGAGGCACCGACCCAAACCCACCAACCCTCTGGTCCCGGCTCCAAAGGTGAAGGGCGGTACCACCCAGGAGGCCTCAGAAATGCGACCCCCTAGCAGCAGCCTATTATAATATATCTTAATCAAATTTAGAGCCTGTCCCCTACCTATGCTCTCTCATATCCGCTACACCAGTTTCATGCGTTCTGTCATATATGTTAAGTTCTCTCCAGTGAAGAATTTGTACCTAGATGTCCCTTGGAGCATGTTCATTCACTGGAGTCTAGTCAGCATATATCGAGTCACTCCTTTAAAGAAGATCTACTTTCCCTTACCCCACAGTAATCAGTTATCAATGGTTCCTCAGCTAGGATTGTGCCCTGCTGACTGTTTCCTCTGTTCAATGCAAGATCTCTGTCTGATTGAGTTGGCATGGGTCATGTGATTGCAAATTCATATGAGCACACACCCAGAGGGCTAAAACCTTTGTTTCCTTATTTTCATGCATCAACTCCAGCTCTGGCAATCTTTTACCCCCTCTTCTACAATGGTCCCTGAACCTTGAGTGGATGAGGTTTAATATAAGAGTCTTAAACAGTGTCACACACTCTACAATCTCTTATTCTCTACAACTTAGTGAGTTGTGGCCTTCTCTGTGCATCACACTCGTATGTGAAGAAGCTTTGCTGGTGAGAGTTGATGGATATATTAGTATTCTCACGACCCCATGAGCTCTAGGTGTAGAGGTTCCATTGTAGATGTCTCACTTAGGTTTGTGCATTTTTCAGACATATATTTTCTGTGTGTGACCAAATTGTGAAACTGTTCCCAAATGAATCTTCTTTGATGAGTCATAAATAGTATACTTGTTTGTAAATATAAGATTAATATTTATAGACAATAAGAAATTTTGTTTGTATATAGATATGTCAGAGATAAAACTTTCTCTAGGATCTATGACCTCTCCAGCCAAGTGTAATTGGCTCTATTTACAGTGCCAAATATAAATTTCCTCCAATTGAGAGGTTCTAAGTCCAATTAGATAACCGTTGATTACACCCTAGATAAAAGTTCCACTACTTCATGATAGTTTGCTATGCCAGTCCTTGCAGTGATTAGGCCTTACAGAATGGGTTGGATCATTGATTGATTTTCTTCCTTAGCAGCTTGCTAGAAGATCCTGTTATCCACTAGCACTATGAGGACTAGTTTTCAGGGAGGAGGTTTCTAGGTCAGTTCCAGCTCCATTGCTCCAAGTCCTTGGTGTGAATTATGTCCTATTTTCAGCAATGGGGTCTTACCTTCAAGTTCTGGGAGGCAATTAAGGGCTATATAAATAGCCTATGCTATTTTTAAAGTCTCTTGGACTACCCTACCTAAGAAATCAAAATGTTTCTCTTGTCTGGCACTGTTTTTTTGTTATATTGGCTCCAGCTATACACGGAGACTCATGTAGAGACACTGTATGTGTAAATTTTCAGTAGGTTTTTGAACTTACACGTTTCCTTCTGGTTTTCAAGAACTTTGATCACGGTTCTCTGCTTTGGGGTTTTCACAGTGTTTCAATCAGTATCAGCCAGAGCTGGGGACTCAACTGACGGTATGGCTTGGGAAGTATACATTTCTCATCTCACTTGCATGGAATTTGCAAACCTTTCAGTTTCTTACTGGCTCTGGTACTCGGTCACAGCTCTTAGTAGATGGTGCACCAGGAACTTCACCTTGCCATGTGGCCTCCCCAAAGGCAAGTTGCTTCATCAGAGTAGACAAGAAGAAACGTGATGGTCTATCAAGTATTGATCATAGGCTTAGCTCTGAGGGTTGAAATTGCTGTTCTTACCTAATGGTAGAGGTGAAATCCCACTTTTTCTGCTCTGTTCCATTGGCTGGAGGCTAGTCACAGGGCAGACCCACATTAGAGGGGATTTCTCAAGGGGATGAAAATTTTAGGAAAACATCAGAAAGCCCTCAGGCCACAGGATACAAAATGGTAAAAGGTAAGAATCCAAGTGAGTGCTTCAACATTGTATGAGAATTCTCTAAATTTCTAACTTTTCTTTCTAATTTTATACATTCTTTTACAGAAACTCATATTAGTAATGAAATTTACTGCCACTGCTCAAAGGGAGGCTTCTGCTGTCTGGCATTGTTCCTTGTTCTATAACCTTCAGGTATAAACATGCTTCAAGTATAAAAATTCATGTTCAGACACTGTATGTCTCATCCTCCCCAATTTAAATACCTCCATTTTCCCCTTGATAATAACTGTCTCCTATTATTTACCCTCTCTAAAGTTCCTTCTTCTCTTTTATCCCATGATTCATTGAATATCCTTCCCCCTCCCTTCCTAGTGGTATACCCCCCATTTTCCTCACCCTTCCTGGTAATATCTATTTCATAGTATCAACCTTGGCCAAACCACCCTGAATGCCCCAAACTTGCCTGCTTCTTCATTTTTGAATCTCTCACATCTAGGCAACATGTGATCTTAGTGTGTAAGTCTGTATTTCCCATGAATCATTGGATCAAGTTATCACTATCATTTTTTCATCATTCTGAGGCTGTATTTGAAGTGTTCCCTCCTGGAATGCTCTGAAGAATCCACATTGTGGAATTTAAATGGTATATCATTTAGGACTTCATAGACTCTTTTCAATTTGTGGCCATTTACTATTCATGGATTAATTTATTTATTCTTTAAATAATTCAAAATATTTGTTTTTCAAGGACATCATTAAACCCCTGAGTGGAAGAAAAGATGAAAAAAATAGGTCTTAGTAATAATTTTGTTCATTTGCTTATAAGACTCTATGCTTTTTTTGGTTAATATTATAGAAAAAATGTTTAAATAAATACTGCTTTTGGTGAGGAGAAAATTGATGGCACTTTTTCTCAGTGGTTTCAGATATCAGTGTCCTGTATTTCCAGCCACTGAGATCAACTGTGTGAGCCACCTTTGACACTTTATGTCAGGTAACCTAAATTAAAAGATAAGGTTATGAGATTTTGATCTGTCTCTTCAAAACAAAGTTGGTAGATTTTTTTGGATTTTGAATTATTTTATCTTCATTTTTGAGGTGTATGATGCTTTACCTGCATGTGTGTAAGTGTTCTCATGTCATGCAATGCCCACAGAGGACAGAAGAAGGTACCAATTCCCTGGGAACTGGAGATTTATTTGTTAGGTGCCATCTGGGTGGTGAGAACCAAACCTGGGTCCTCTGCCAGAGCAGTTAGTGCTCTTTACCATTGAGCCATGTCTCCAGCCCCTTGGATCTTAAATAATTTGAAAAAAAATTGCTAATTGTAGATATGTGGTGAAAAACCAAATCTGGGGCTGGAATGATGGCCTAGTGGTTGAGTGCACTGGTTATTCTGGCAGAGGATCTGGGCTTGATGCCCAGCACCCACATGGTGGCTAACGACCATTCATAACTCCAGTTCTAGGGGTTCCAACATCCTCTTCTGACCTCTGTGGGCAATGCACAATGCAGGTGCACTTACAAACATGCAAGAAATTCACTTATACAGATAAAATTAAAAAAATAAAACAAAATATGTAAGAAAAGAAAAGCCACACCTATACCTATTCTTTTCACAAATGAATACAAATATTTGGAAAGTATATAAATGGCTAGCTTATAAAATGTTCATTGTCTGGAGTGGAGAAATCGCTCAGGCTGCTCTTACAGAGGACCCAGGTTCAGATCAACACGCTACGCTTATATACATCTAGGCAATATGCTCATACACATAAAAAATAATAAATAAAAAAATTAAATGTGAATTGTCTAATAATCGTCATGTATATTTCTTAAACTTTTAAGTTAATTGTCCACTACCATAGTATCTATGATGGGATTATACACTGGTTTGCTTCTAAATTTTCAAATAGCACTTCTTTTCAAAACACTAATGTATGTTTACCATGGAGAGGAATAAAAAATGTTGAAAAAAATAAAAATATAAATAAAAGGCTAGCTCTTCAGTCAGAAATTTTACTATTATTTTCTAAGTATGTACATGCATATTTGTGAAACAGGGCTATATTATAATGCAGACAGCCCTTTGATGTTTTACTGGTAGGACTAAGTGAGTGTATGTAGCAGGTGCCTTGTAGTCCCCTGTATTCAATACTGTAGTTAATACCAAAGAGTGTCAATAGTTTGATGAACTGCTTTTCACTAGACTGCATGTAATTAATATTGGCATATATTGGTTTATAGTTAGTAGATATGTATTCACAGTTCCTTTAAAAATTACTGGATAATATTTGTATTAATCTAGATTTTTCTCTATTGCCTGAAAGTTTTTTTTTCTATTGGTTTTATTATAGGAAGAAACAATCAAACATGTATTTGTGCTGTTGTAGTTTTTAAGAAAAAAGTCTGTTGATGATATGCATTATGTTGATTTTAAAATAATTTAAAGTTTTCATTTCCAAAAACAAAACAATTAGCTCAGATAAATTTGTTTATCCTATTTCTACCCTTTCTGTTATTACTCTCATGTATTTTGCCAAACACATAATTTACATATCCTATGAGATATTATTAGTTATGTGTTAGTTTGCCAGGTACAAATGAATTGTCTCTCAACTCCAAATGTGTCCCCCTTTGCCCTGATTAGTGACACTGGAATCATACTCTATATAATCCACCTTTGTCAGTTGGGGCAATGTAGGCTAGGGGCTGATGAAACTTTGTAGGGCAGAGCAGAGGGAGGAACTATTGACCTGGCTTCTCTGAAACCTTTGTTTCCTCTGGCAGTGCTTCCAAAAGCATATGAGGTGAGTTTTACTGCTGTTGAATTTTAGATTTTCACCACAAATCAATACAACTCCCTGTTCCTCAACCTCATGTTGTTGCCTCTGGAACAGCTCCATTTGAAAATGATACTTTAGTTAATGTTTTGAGACTTAATGCAATGCATTTTGATTATATTCAAAGCGCTCTCCTCCACAGTCTCCTCCTGACCATGGCACTCAGTGAACTTCTTTACCCTTCATTTGTCTACAGATTCACCAAAGTCAGCAAGATATGAGTTTTTGCTAAGTGATAGAAGTATAGAATCAGACTCTCCTAAGAGTATTTTATCACTGTACGAATTATCACTATATTTTCTGTTCATTGATCATCAAACCCCCAATAAAGTTTTGTATTAATTATTTTTCTCTTTAATGGGACAAATTATTAGATAAAAGCAATGTAAGGAAAGAAGGGGGGTATTTTGACACAAGGTTTGAGAATGACTCATCATGGTAGGAAAGGTATGGCAACAGTTGTGGAGGGAGCTATCATTCTATACTGGCTGTCAGGAAACAGAAATGGTACTGGTACTAACCAGTTGTCTTACTGGATCCAGCAGTCCAGGATCCCAGGCCATGGGATGATGTCACCCACGTTCAGACTGGCTCTCACCCTCAGTTAAACCTTTCTGAAAATACTCTCATAGACACACCAAAAGGTGTATTTGCATAATAATTCTAAGCAGCCAAGTTAACTAGCACAACTTGGCTACCACTTGCCAACTTGAAGCATAAATACATTGTTTTAATCATAGCACTTCACACTGGGCTCCTGAAAGTCTTATTTTCATCTCATACTGAAAAATACATTTGTTTTCCCTTCTAAAAATTTCCATAATGGTCCTAACACTACTCAAAAGTTCAGTTCAAGGTCTCTTCTGAAATTCAGGCACTCTCTTTCACTGTGAGTCCCTATGGAATCAAAAAGCCACGTAGTACACTTCTATTATCCAATGGCAGAGTAAATATTCCCAATGCAAATAGGAGAAGTGGAGTTGTAGCAAGGCAAGAGTGGACCAAAGCAAGCTCAACATACAGCATGCCGGATGTGAGGCTTCTCCATCAATGCAATAAACCAGATTGAGCAGAATCAAAAGTATAAAATCAGGTTTAAGGGGACAATAGGGACTGGTCACTCCTGGGTTTAGGCACCAAATTAAAAGTGAAGGGCCAGGTCAAAACAAATTAAAGTACAACAAAGGCAGGTTCATTGGGTTGTTCCCCTACAGTCCAGTCCCACCAGCCCCAAGCTGGGCAAGTTGCACCCCTAGGCTAGGGCATGGGGGTTATATAGTTCTGGTGGTAGAGGGGAGATGATGCTTCAGCTAGGAGCTGGACTATGTCTAAGTATGGACACATTATATACATCTGGGCAGGCACCTGGGGGTGGGGATCGGTGGTGTGTGTAGGGTGCACTACTGAGCTATTTGGAGTGAGGGACTTGGGAATTTTGGCACCATCCCTTTGTTCAGGGCTTCTCAGCAAGGGCAAGCGAGGGAACATTTGGGAAAAGCGCACCTAGGGCAAGAGTGCTATTGGCAGGCAGGGGCTTTTCTAGCCCTTGTGAAGGCGGGGCCAGCCCAACACCAAACACCAAGCCACGCAGCTCCATATTCAGTGCTGCCGTGACCTCTCTCTTGGTTGGTTTAACTCAGTGTCTGCAGTTTTCTCATCAGCCATTATATAGTACTGACAATTCCAATATCCTGGGGTCTCCAGTGAACCTTGGGCTTCATCTTTCCAGCTTCACCAAATGGCCTCACAAAGCATCTTTACTAGACTCTACTCTGCCACTTATTACCTAGACTCAACAGCACTCTGGAATGCTGGTATCAGCTTCTGTGACTCCTTCAGTATCTCATTTGTCATACCTCCAAAATAAGGACAATGTCAATATTTCTACCTGTTTCTTCTGCCAGCTCAAGATGCATGAAGCCTGTTCCCTTGGACCAGTTGCTGTTGCCTCTCAGCACCTTTGCAACTGAAGTGGGAGAAGCACTTTCCTAGCTATTTTGTCTTTTTCTTTTCTTTTTTTTTTAGGAGGTGTGCTCATATTCTTAGTTTAGACACTCTCATTTTCTTTAGAAGGAGCGTTTCCTGATTCCACTTCAATGGTGCTAATCCTATTAACTGTTACAGCTGTTTCAGTGTGCACCTGCCTTGTCTGCAACGTCAAAATCTCTCACTAAGTGGCAAATCTCTCTAATCTTTCTGCTCTATAGTTGCTTTCTTTCACTTAGATGTGGAAAGCAGCAGTCAGCTGTAAACAAGTTCCAGCCTGAATGGGGCCCCATCCTGAAATTGCTTCAGTCAAATAAATTAGCCCATACTTTTGAATTCTACTTTGTTCAAACTCTCTGAACATCAGGTAAATGCAGCCAGATTCATTGCTAGCATGTAAATGAGAATAAACTCCAGCCAAGTTCCTGAGTCTTTTCCCTTCTGAAGCATCATGAGCTAAGCCTCTGCTCTGTAACATTTTGGACTTCCAAACTCCCACCATAATGGTCATTAACCTCTGCTCACATCACCCTATGGCTTCTTAACATCTTTTGTCTAAAATCCACCAGATTCTTTCCATAAACCAGTTCCAGAGGCCTTGGAACCACAAGAATTGTCCAATTCCTCTAATTTTTTGCATTACTTTTTTCATTGCTGTGACAAAATACCTACCAAAACCAACTTAATAAATTGTGGTTTATTGTAAGAAGGTGTACAGTCTATCAGGGCAGGGTTGGCATAGTACCAGGAGTGTGTCTACAAGTTAGTGTCTTCCCTAGGTGAGGCCTTGTCCTTGGGCAGCTTTCTCATTGTGTTAGTGTCCTGTTCCTCTTCAATGTGTGATTCTCATTCACAATTACAGCTGTTTAAGCCTGCACCTGCTTTGCCTGCAACTTCAGAATCTCTCACCAAAGAAACATTTCAGGAAGCAGAGAACAATCAATAAGGAGAGGTGATCATGTTTCATTCGTCTGGAACACTGCCATCTACATTTAGACTGACACCCAAAATGATGAGGAAGATTAACGATCACAATAATGTAACCTTAAATACTTAACCTCAATTTCTATGTCTTTACACATTTATTGTCTATGGACTTTTTAACCTGAAGCTCTCTGAAATTCTATCTGAAGCCATCTGTCATCATTATGAAATCTCAGTGTTTAAGCATGAGAGATGGAATTATTCAGGGTGTTTGCATATTTGGACATGAAAGCTCTATTTTAATTTCTTAGAAGTACATATTCAAGCTGGGCGTGGTGGTGCATGCCTTTAATCCTAGCACTCAGGAGGCAGAGCCAGGCAGATCTTTGTGAGTTCAAGGCCAGTCTGGTCTACAGAGTGAGTTCCAGGACAGCTGGGGCTACAGGGAGACCCTGCCTCGAAAAGACCAAAAAAAATAATAATAATAATAATAATACATAACTCCTAGAGTAGTAGAGAGTTTGAGTGCCACTTCAGAGCTTTACATATTTGTGTTACACATAGTTCATCCGTGGGAGGCTCTGGGGAACTAACACCTTTGCTTCTGGCCGATTATACAATTTTGATTTTTAGGAAAATTATCCTAAGGGACTCAGTGGGATTCCTGAATGTGTAGCTTGGTATTGTTCTTTGGATTATTACTTCAAGTATTTGTGTTTGTGCTTTTCACCCTCCTTTGACTTGAGGAGTCTTAACAAAGTTTTTTTTTTTTTGACCTTTGGTTGAGTCCTTACTCTTCATATCTAATTCTTATTTCAGGTTCATTTATCTCTCTGCACTTCAGTTTGGATATTTTCTATGTACAACTTTTATTAATTTTGTTTTCTGTTTCTGTGGGCTCTTATTCTAGCCACCCAATTATTCTCCCATACCAATCTAAAAATTTTAGGATTATAAAATCCATTTACTCTACAATTTCATATATTTTCATATGTGTGTGTGTGTGTATGTGCATGTGTAATGTTCTTTGATCAAAGACCCTCATTTTTTTCTCTTATTCTCTTCTCCCTTTTTCCAAATCCCTTCTGCTTCTCAAATCCCTCTTCTGTTTCCATTTTATTTGTGATTCTTCTCACCTACTACATTTAACTCTGGGGAGTTCTTATGGCATGACATTGGTATTTTAGTTTATTTTTCCCTGGTTAGTGATTTCTAGCAGTTTTATGTGCCAATCATTTCTATTCCATTTAAAAGCTCCTGAAGAATTTTGACCATACTCACCAGGTTATCTTTTTTATGGTTATCTTTTCTGTGCTCATTAGAAATAGTATAGTTCTGTACGTCATCTAGATACAATCTTTTTTTTTACTTTTATTGATGTTTTGTGTATTTCATACATCATTTTTCAGTTCAATTTAGACATATTCCCCTTTCCCTTCACCACACCCCACCCCAGTTCATGCATTCTGCCATATATGCCCTGTATCTTTCTCTCAATCTTTTTAAAGTTTTTCTCTTCAGAGGTTTATTGTTTTGGGCAGAATTTAACTGTATTGGTCTGTTCTTTTACCCAGTCCTTATGTTGTTGTGTTCCCTCCCATTTGTATTGCTCCAAAATATGCCTATATAAACATCATATATGTACCAGAATTATGTCCTCCCGGGAATAAACTGTAAGTTAACTCTGAAACATATTTAGGAATTCACATTTCCCTTTAATTTTATATTACTCTAAAATATGAATACATACTTTCTACCATATGTGTTATCATGTCTGAAAATAAGTGGTAAGTTAATTCTAGGTCCCATTAAGAATCACATCATAAGTCACATCATAACAGCACAGTTGTTTTCAGATAGAAAGAAATATAACAATAGCATTGCTCAACTTGCCTTTCAACTGGAGACTTGGTGCTAGCATCCACAAATGAGGGAAAACATTCCCCATTTTTTTGGGGGGGGGACTGTGTTACTTCACTTAGCATAATGGCTTCGAGTTCCATCCATTTACCTGCAAAGCTCATGAAGTCATCTTTCTTAAAATGCAAGTATTTATTCTCATTATATGTTTATATTTTTTATTTTTGCATGTGTGAGTATGCATGCTCATATGTATGAGATGGATATATATATATATATATAGATATAAAAATAGATATTTTTCAAAAAGAAAGAAACAGAAAGAAAGAGAGAGAGAGAGGACGAGGAGATGAGAGGGACGAGGAAGTGAGATGAGAGGAGAGAGAGAGAATTTACATCAGGTCTATTGATCACTTCCCACTTTATTGAGTTAGACTCTCTAGCAAGGCCTGAAATTTTTCCAAGAGCCCCTGACTAGGCCTCCTGAGTGGTGGGATTACAGGTAGCTGGCATGTCTGCCCAGCTTTTTGGATTCTGGAAATCCAAACTCTGTTTTTCATGCCTGGAGTGAATCACTTTATCTATTGAGCCATTTCTCTAATGCCTCATTATTTTATTCTTAATGGTGCATGTCATGAGAAGAGTCTATGATAAAGTGTTATTTGTCTATATGTTGTTTTGCTTTTATGGAATCCAAGCTGCTTTATTTTCTTCTATACATATTCTCTCCCCCAAATTAAATTTTTTTTTTTTAATTTCTGTATGTGATGAATGTACTGTCTGCATGCAAGTCTGTGCACCCGTGTCGTGCAACGCGCGGACGTTCAGAAGAGGGTTCTCGGATTCCCCTGGAAACTGGAGTTCTCCTGGAATTGGAGTTTCCGACGGTTTCTCAGCCGCCATGTGGGTTGCTGGGGATCGAACCCGGGTCCTCTGTAGAGCGGTCACGCTCTTAACGTAGGCCATCTCTCCAGCCCCCCCCCCCCCCAAATTAATTTTAGCAACATGCTCATTGGGTTTCACTCTTTTTGTTGTTGTTCTTTTTTTAATTTTTAAATTTTATTTATTTTCTGTATGTATGAATGTACCCTCTGCATGTAGGTTGTCGTGTCATGCAATGCCGCAGAGGTCAGAAGAGGGTGTCGGATTCCCCTGGAACTGGAGTTACAGACGGGTCTCAGCTGCCATGTGGGTGCTGGGGATCGAACCTGGGTCCTCTGCAAGAGCAGTCAGTGCTCTTAACCACTAGGCTATCTCTGCAGCCCCTTCTTATTCTTTTTGAGACAGGGTATATCTGTAGCCCCAACTGGCTTGGCCTGGAACTCACTAGGTAGACCATGCTGACCTTGAACTCACAGAGATTTGCCTACCTCTGCCTCCCCAGTGCTGGGATTAAAGGCTAGCATCACCATGCTAGGTGGGTTTCACTCCTTGTCTTGCAATACTTCTCAAGTTGTAAATGTTATTGTCCAGTCTTTGCCTGAATTCCTTACCCACTTCTTAACTGATTATACTTTCCCTACTTAAACATGGAAAATGTAGCCATGTCATTCAATTTTTAAATTGTATGTAATTTAAATTTATTTTATTTATTTATTTTTGTATGTGTATGAATGTACTATCTACATATAGGTTTGTGCACCCATGTCGTGCAATGCCGCAGAGGTCAGAAGAGGGTGTTCGGATTCCCCTGGAACTGGAGTTCTCCTGGAATTGGAGTTACAGACGGTTCTCGGCCGCCATGTGGGTGCTGGGGATCGAATCCGGGTCCTCTGCAAGAGCTCTCAACCTCTAGGCCATCCCTCCAGCCCCGATTGTATGTAATTTAGTAGGCTTACTCAGAAGTAGCTTGACAGTCAACCTTGACATTCAATTGTCAAACCACTGTGCACAGTATTATCACAAAACAAATTCATGGCCTCTGACTAGTAAACTGTTTTCTTAAAATTTTCCATTTCATTTGTTGATACATTTTTAATTGGCTAATATCTATCCTCTCCTCTTTTATCTGAGAAAGTCCACCTAAATATATTTCTCCTCTTATACCTGATAATGCTATCAGAGAGAGGATGTGTATGAAAAATTCATAGTGATTTGTGTGCCTGGGCATACTGGGCCCTAACATTTAAATAAAGTTTAATTGAGTATATGATATGTTCTTCATCTTGAAAACATGGGAAATATTACCAACCTTCTGCTCTGTGTACCATGCCCCACTGTTCAGATACATAAGGATGATTTCTCAGTTTATTATAGAGAGTATTGTTTCCTCTATTGATAGCTATTAAATTTTCTTTTGCTTTTGTAGATTTTAAATTTCACTACATTTAAAGCCATCAGTGTTTTTCATCATTGTCCTGTTTGGCTTGCAATAAATCCATCCTGCCAGGCGTGGTGGCACACGCCTTTAATCCTAGCAATCGCGAGGCAGAGGCAGGTGGATCTCTGTGAGTTCAAGGCCAGTTTGGTCTACAGAGTGAGTTCCAGGCCAGCTGGGACTACAGGGAGACCATGTCTCGAAAAGACCAAAAATAAATAAATAAAATAAAATAAAAAATAAATCCATCCTACCTGAATTTTCAACATTGTTTTTACCTCTTGGACACTATATCATTAATTCATTAAATTATTCCTGCCATCCTCTCCCTTTTCTTCTTTTTGAAGTTTTAGAATATGGATCAGATGTTTCCTTGGCTGTCTCCACCCCTATTACTATTTTTCCTTTTCAAACCTTGAATGAACTCTTTATTTCCATTTCCCTGACTAGTCCTTGGGTGTATCTATTGGAATCAGAGACTTCTAGTTTTTTTTTTTTCTAGGCAAGGTCTCTCTGTAGCCCCCACAGCTGCCCTGGAACTTGCTATGTAGATTGGATCCACCTGCCTCTGTCTATGGAATGCTGGGACTAAAGGTATGTGCCACTGTGCCCAGCGTCAAGCTTCTACTTTTAACTGACATTTTCTGACACACCCAGAATGCCCGGTTGTCATGGTTGTTATATTTTATTATTGTGTCTTCATCTCAGATATATTATACCTGTGAAAATTTAAAAACATTTACTATATTCATTGTTCATCTCTGAGTTTGTAGCAGGTTGCTTTTATCATATATTTGTTGCAGTTTTAAGATGTCTCTTTCCTTTTCCATGTGTATTTACATGCTTCTGGGGATGAGTCACTTTTACTGGGTTGAGTGCATGGAGAATGTACAATAACACAAAAAGCCTTCATGAGATAATTTGTACATTAACACAGGTATTATTCTTTTTAAAGCAATATTCCTACTTCTTTTCCCAGCACTCTTCTTATCAGGGGCAAACTAAGGAAAGGAGAAACATACTCTTTTACTAAAACTTATAAACATTTTTGTAGGGATTCCGTTTGGCAGAAGCACTGAGGAAGTCAGCTGGCAACCCCCAGCCCTCAGGCTGGAGTCCTGCTAATCTCATGCTTGCCTTTGAAACCTGCCTGGTGCCAACTGTCTCTGAGGCTTTGGACAAAGCATTGTCACATTCCTGTAGTGATTTGGAGTATATGGTGTGAAATCCTGTATGCCCCAGCCCCCACAATTTCTAGTATAAATACCCCAGATTACAGTAACAAAGCTGAGTTATTTCCTCCTGAATTCCTCCTGGTCTCATCCTTGAGCCTGTCCTTTCCTTATCCTTTCCTTGTTCTTTCTCTCTCTCTTTCTCCCCACAGGCCTTCACTTCCTCTCTCCTCCCCCTCTCTACCAGGGCTAAGACCAGGATCCTTAACTGGCTGGCCTGAGCTTGCAGTCACGGGAAACTGTGAGCTCTGGTCCAGAGAGGAAGAACATCTTGGAAGGCTGCACACAAGGCATCACATTTTAACTACACCAAAACAACTAGATGAGTTTACCCTCCATGTTTTTTTCTGCCGTTAGTTTCATCTCTGTGTCTGCTACTTATTCATCTCTGAACTCCCCTATTCATCCTCTACTACCCACAAAACATTCACCAATGTCTAGAGAGCTTTTGTTCAATGATAAATCCATCAATTCCTGTTTGTGGAACATCTTTAGGGTGAGGATAAGGCACCATCTTCTCAAGCAGCAGTTCTTTCATACTTCCTTGGAGGAAAAATGTAGACTCATATAAAGTTATTCACCCCCGAGATTATCCTCTTTATTCTAGACTCCTGTCCCAGAGATCTAATAGCTCAGATGGTGGAATGTACTCCTTTCCCGGTGCCACCCTAGGTCAGATTATAAAAAATATCTAGTCGAGTCTAACATTCCTAAGTCACCTATAAATAAAATTTTGTACAATGTTTTATTAAATTTGGAAGCTTTTCTGATCAAATAGAAAAAAAATCTAGGAAAATCAAGGGAAAAGTGTATACATTCCTTAGGGTTACTTCCAAAATAGTTACTGAAAACCACTTAATATGTAATCAGTTTAAAGCTGCTGGACATTGCATTCTTCATTGATAAATGCAACGAAGAGCTGCTTCTTTAATATGCACCATCACTTATAAATGCAAACTGATATTTTAATGTTTTTTAATATCAGTTTGTTTTTATTAATCTTGTAAGGGTCTTTAAATATTTGGAACTCAATACTAAACCTAGAGGTAAAAAAGAAAGGAGGTGAAGATTTTCCTCATAATCTGATAAGGATTTTATTTGATTTCCTCCAGTTCCATATGGTTCAAGAAAGCGCTCATCCATCCATTTAAAATCAGGGCTATATGTCTAAGGACTGAAATAGTTAAGGTTTCAGTGTTCATCACGTTGGAAGTGTCACATTTTCTAGTATGACAAGATGTATTATGGATAGGAGGTTTTTACCGATGTGGAGAAATCTCACTCCAAGTTGTTTATTTGATTTTCTCCCCTCTGCCTCTTTGTACTTTCTCTGCCAACCTTGGGATAATGGGATTACTTTATGCCTTCCACAGCAGGCTCTGGATGAGTGCACAGAGGCCAGTGGCAAAGAGAAATAAGATGGCTGTAAAAATGCAAACGCTAGAAGTTAAAAAAGGTGCACCCAATAACTTGCCCTTAAATTTAAAAAGAACTAAATGAGGAACTTCTGGACAATTTATCTTGCTGTTTACTGATAACAAGTCACTTTGTTTTTATGTGCTCAGTCTAGTATTCCATAATTTATTTGAAAGAAGATGAGAAATAATGTAGATAAATGATGAAGTGTCAGGGTCTGACGCTCTTAAATGAAGCTATTATGGTCAAAGAGAAAACGTAAAACCTGCAGCTCATTATGAGAGTGTTCTACTTGTCAGTTAAGTGAAAAGGCCTGGAATGATTTCCAGTTTATTTGTCATTGCAGTTATTAAAGCTGTCTTTTTGGTGCCATGAAAATGAATTGAAGACTTTATTCGAAGTAAATTTGTACTAAAGCTTTCAGATGTATCTTATGTGAGCTCAGTGAGGCAGGGAAGAAGCTTAAAGCTGAAATATCACAAGGAGACAACTACAGAAGTCTTTGAAACACACTTGAATATATAAGTGCCAGCACGTGAAGTGTCATCCTCAGGAGGAGACAAACTTTCTGCATAAGACAATGAAATCAACTCTGTATTATGATGTAGCATCTGGTCAGTGTTAAAGTAAATTTTATTCCTATGAGGAATTAAATGCTCGTGTGCTTGAGATACTGATCTACCAGACTTTTTCCTATAATTGATTTCCAAGAAAAGGTAAAGAATTTATCATTACAAATAATAACATATAATAAGGTTTAGTGAAAATTAATATAACAGACATATCAAACACAAAAAGTTTAGTTGTTTATGGGTAATACTAACTGCTGGTCTATAACAATTTTTTCATGTAAAAGGAGATGCAAAGTCTGAGTTGTACAATGTATTTTCTTAAATCAGCTATAGCACTGCATTTTGCTACAAGGAATGGATATATTATTGATGTTTTATGTCAACTGTCTACTCTTAAAATGTCCCATATCTTTGTCAAATTGGGAGGATGATGTATAATTTGCTTATACTAGAAAGAAACCAAAAATCAAATGCAATAGTGATAGGATTGAGATAGGAATTTTTTTGTGTTAAGAAAAAAAAAATAACTTCTATGTCTTCCCTTATTTGGGGGAATATTAAAGGCCTGTGGACTTCCCTCAAGCAACTCTAAAAACCACAATCGCTTTTTGCATATTTAACTATGGTGTTTGAAAGTATAAGAGCAGATATGAACAGGCCTCGCTCAGGGGAAAGAGCTTTCCCTACGTTAGTTTGTTGAATGTTTCATTTCAGCCCAAATCTCTCTCATCCACAGCATTGACTCTTTATTGTGGATGTTATAAATGTTTTGACACATCTTCAGGGTCAGTTTAGAAACAAAATGGATTCTGTGTCACTCTCAGAAGTAATCTTTCAATGTTTCCATCAGATTTTACAGCCATTTTCAGTGACATTTTCAGAGTGAATGGGAGACCTGGGTCTTTATTAGATGCCTTATTTTTGGGCAGTTAAATGTGTGACAAAATGTTCCTTTAAAATCAAATTTAAGGCACTATTTAGAGTCATTGAAATATTTTTATAAATTGTGTATGCTAATAGCTACAAAGCCCAATGATTTAAAAATAAAATCCTCACTATGATGTGGGCAAATCTGCATCACAGCAAGCTGCAGTTCAAGGGGAAAAGATTTGTACTGTGTCCTGGTACCAACTCAGAATCTCTATTTTTAAATGAATTAATTAAGCTAGTTTATTGAAATAGAGTCTCATACTTATATCAGAGGCTAGCCTGAAACTCACTATCCACCTTTGGCTGACCTCAGACTCATGATGATGCTCCTGCCTCAGACTCCTGAGTGCTGGGATTAAGATGTGAGCAACTACATTAGGCTTAGGATTTCTTTACACTATCAGTGTGAACTGGAAAACAAGCAAAGGATGATGAATGCTGTATAATTAATATTTTGATAAAATAGAAACATTTTTGTCACTATTTATACATATATGTGTACAAATATATGTACATTCCATAGGAACCTGTGTTATTTAATGTATTCAATTTAGTTTACTTTGGCTCCTCAATTAAATTTGTTTTATCTCAATTTATTTATTTAGCATGTAGATGCTAAACATTAATTGAATTATGAACATAATAGTTTTTCTTTTTATTTAGTTCATATAATAAGGATGGCATTAGCATAATAAAATTAGAAATACATAAAATTACTTAAAAGAAAAGCCTACAATTCAAAACAAAGTTATCAGAAAGTTCCTTTTTATTTCCTTTTGGAAAAAAAAATTTTTACCTCAAATATTTGAGAAATTGGTTCTGATTCAGAATGATCCTACATTGTATTCCTTGACCTCTATACCTCAGCCAGCCAGACTCCTGCCCATTGTAACATGTGGGAAGATCCAATTTGAATTAGGGTTCTCAGCTAGCACCCCTCAGGGCACCATGTGAGAGTCCTTGGGCTCCTCTGACCCCGCCCCAAGAAGGAGCAAGCAATGTGGCCCAGGCACATGATGCTAGGCGGAGCAGCAGTATACAGTAGTGCAAAACTGAGGGTCTGTGGCTGGCTCGGGGAGCTGACATCCTTTTGCTTATAAAAGTGAGTTGCAGGGGCTGGAGAGATGGCCTAGCGGTTAAGAGCGCCAACTGCTCTTGCAGAGGACCTGGGTTTGATCCCCAGCACCCACATGGCGGCTGAGAACCGTCTGTAACTCCAATTCCAGGGGAATCCGAAACCCTCTTCTGACCTCTGCAGCATTGCACGACAGGGGTGCACAAACCTACATGCAGACAGTACATTCATACACATATGAAAATAAATACAATTAAAAAAAAAAGTGAGTCGCAGCAGGCAATAAAGCAAATTCTCCATTACCATCATTACACAGAATTCCTGGCCATTACTTTTGTGCTGTACAGGCTGAAGCAGGCTGGATTTCAAGTGTCTTGGCCAGTGGGTTGGACAGTGGTCCATCAGACCACAACCTGGTAATCTGGTGTGGGGCTGGTCGGAGACCTATCAGGTACCAGCTATGAAGTGAATTGTGAGTGGGTTAGGGTGAGAATAGGCCATCAGCCCTCAGCCTGAAATTCCTGTTCAGAGACCAGCAGTCTTTGGGGAGGTGGAAAGCAGGACCTGAGTTGGAAGTACTTCTCAGGTCGGGTTATGAAAGAAACCAATTGACCTCTGTGCCAAGGGGTCAGTTCCTTACAGTGGCTGCAGGCAGCTACTGTACTCCCCTCCTCTTAGCAGGACTGTGCTGTACCTTCTAGTAGCAAGAGAAGCTTCCTACAGTAACACTGGGAGAGTTTTTCAGTAAAAATTCACTTACCTTTTCCCCCTGAAAAATACCCAGACTAGGGCTGGAGAGATGGTCTAGCGGTTAAGAGCACCGACTGCTCTTGCAGCGGACCTGGGTTTGATCCCCAGCACCCACATGGAGGCTGAGAACCATATTTAATTCCAGTTCGAGGGGAATCTGATGCCTCCTCTGACCTCCGCGGCACTGCACGACACAGGTGCACAGTCCTATATGCAAACAGTACATTCATATACATAATAAATATAAATAAATAAATAAATAAATAAATAAATAAATAATAGAAGTCATTTGTCTAAAAAGAAAAAAATACCCAGACTTAACATGCAATTCTAGCCAATATAATAATACACACTCAAATAACGTTTAGGTTAGTCAGCAGGACCTAGACCTGGTTTGCTTTTTGTACTAATCTTTATTTTTTTTTATGAATGAATATTTACTATGGCTTTGTATATTCAATCAATAGATGCTTATTAAATATTAAAAATGGGAAACAGGGATGAAATCCAGCAATATACATAATATTTTCTACATAAGTTTGTAGTAAATAGATTTAGAAATAAAGCAAAAGATATTTTTTTTTAAGAATGCTGGAACTTAGGAAGCTGGACACGATAGGAACGAATAGTAGGAAAAGATTTTTGAGTTATATATAAACCATTTAATGACTTACAGGGCAATAAACAGTAACCTTTGGAGTCCTCTCACTTGACAAGACTGATTAGCACTTTTACATAAGAAAAATCAATACATTAATTTCTTGTCCTTAATATTCTTACAACTGAACATGAAAAGAAAGCCAAACAACAGTCCTCAATAATCTGTAGTATGTCTCCCAAATTCAGTAATTTTTGTTATAAATATGTGCAGGCATTATAGTCTTTTCATTAGAACACTAGTGCTCTAAAATCAGTTTCCCCAACATGGAAGTGTAGAGTAGTTGAAATATTGAGTCGCTTTTCTAGTGAAACAATCTAGTCAAGATTTTAGTTTCAATGTTCATTGTTCTGCTTACACTTAATGGGTTGGTTAGCATTTTTTTAAATTTTTTTAAATTTTTATTTATTTATTTATGTGTACGAATGTACTGTCTGCATGTAGGTCTGCGCACCCGTGTCGTGCAATGCCTCGGAGGTCAGAAAAGGGCATCAGATTCCCCTGGAACTGGAGTTCTCCTGGAATTGGAGTTACAGACGGTTCTCAGCTGCCATGTGGGTGCTGGGGATCGAACCCAGGTCCTCTGCAAGAGCAGTCAGTGCTCTTAACCGCTAGGCCATCTCTCCAGCCCGGTTGTTTAGCATTTAATGTGATAGTTGAAATAGATTAGAATAAATTTTCTAAAAATAACCTCATAAATCTAGTTGCACTGAAATCATTAGTACTTAAGGTTTGGTGGACAATGGTGGTGCCTTGCTATAACCAGCACCAGTACTTGGGAGTCTGAGGCAAGAGGATCTTAAAATTGAGGCTACCCTGGTATTTATAGTGAGACCCTGTTTTATAAAAGAAACCAACTAAACACAAAACAAAGAGACATCCTGCTTTAGCAGCACTTATTTTAAACATGTATTTATTATTTTTACTTTGTGCATGAATCTATTGCCTGCATGTGTCCAAATGCACCCATGTTGCACAATGCCCATGGAGGTTAAAATAAGAGGAGGAGAGATCCCCTAGAACTACAGTTAAAGATGGCTGTTAGCTACTTTGTAGGTACTAGGATAGGAAATAAACCTGGGTCCTCTGAAAAAACAGCCATTGCTTTTAACCACCAAGCCATCTTTCCAGCAATACTTATTTTAAAGAGTTAGAGCTATAAAAAACAAGATTGTATGCTCATTTGTTATGGACTGAATTGCATCTTTTAGAAATTCATGTATTGAAGCCGAAATTAGTCATTTTCCATTACTATACTGAATATCTTAGATAACATAAAAAGAAAATGTTTATTTTCACTCACTGTTTTGGAGTTTCTGTAAGTTCTGTAAGATTGCTCTATTTTTGTGGCAAATCCACAACGCAGAAATCACCATCTCATGATTGGGAAGTGAAAGTAAAAGATTAAATTCACATGTCCCTGTGAGAACCTGTCCATGTTTAAAAGACATTTCACTGATCCTCAGCTTGTAAAGTTTGCCTCAGTTCTCCACAAGCTTCAGGCTGTGCAACTCACATAACGCAAGTTATTTGGGAGACAGTCAAGAACCAAGATAGAACCATTGTTCCTCAGTTTTAGTGCTTGGAGGTAAGATCTTTAAAAGATATGATTAAGGGCAAATAATTGCCTAAGACTGAACCTACCCCAATATGTCTAGTGCATTTATTAACAAAGATCAGATAGAGAAGTGCGTGGGCACAGAGACACTGATCCCCTGAGGACATAGCAAAAGTCCCTGTAGCAAGCTGAGAAGAGAGTACGCAAAAGAAATTGGTCATTATGGCCTCTAAGTCTGGAATTTGAGAACCAGAATGTACAAGCTGCATGGTTTGTGCTATTTGTTCTGGCAGTCCTATAGCGTAATACAATGTTATATTTACTAAAATATTTTTTCTGGGGCTGAAAAGATGGCTCAGCAGTTAAGAGCATTGACTGCTCTTACAGAGGACCTAGGTTTGATTCCCAGTAGCCACAAGGTGGCTAACAATAGTCCGTAACTCTAGTTCCAGAATGTCTCTGCTGTGTTAACTAATTCATCCTCATCTATTTTCTGAAATGAAGTAAGAATGAAATAAGCAGATTTATTTCAGTTCCAACTCAGGCAGCATCATTAATTTTAGGGAACGTGACTCCATTGGACAGCTCTTCACGTTTCTTAGGGCCGGTTGACATTGTTCCTGCCTACTTCTATACAACATAAGGTATAGATTAAAAAGGACATAATGAGGCAAGGCTGAGCATCAGAATGTCCTTTTAAATCCATACTCTGACTACCACCACCACCACCCTCCCTTGCCATCCATGTACTTCCTCTCTTTTTTAAAAAGAGTAAGAGAGTTTATTTTTTACTCAATGACAGTTTGGGATTCCAAATCTCCTTTTGATGCTTTTAACAAATACTGAAATCCTAAAAAAGCTCTTACCCAAAAGTAAACTCTTCTTTGTGGCCCAGGAGAAGTGAATCAGACAGCAATAGTGAATGCCTACTACAGAAAATAAAGCACAACCAGACTCTTGTGTGGCTTGTTCCTTTGAGCCCAACCTTGTTCCCAAATCACCAGGAGTGAGCCACATGTAAAATGAGTGTTCTGTTCTAAGAGACCCTAGTGCAATTTCATTGGTGCATTTGTCTCTTTTTCTGAAGAGATAAATGAACCCTTGATCTTAATGGAAAATCTTTTTTCAATTGAATGGCTGAGGTAGTTGATAGATACAGTTTGCATGGCCCCATATATTGGATGCATAAACTGAGCCCAGGGGAATTTAAATGGCTTCTTTACAATTACCCAGGAGCCACAAGACGAGTCCTGCTCCCGGAACAATGATTTTTCATCTTTGCCACATGGCGTTAGGAAACCCATACCTGCTCTCAAGGATATTTCTCTAAGTAAAAGGTAATAAGTGGTCAGACATCTAGTGAATATATTAGTCCTACTTTTACCCTGGTGTGCTATTATTTGGGGCTTATGAATAGGAAATGTAATCTCAGAAGGAATTTTATTCTAATGTTCTTTCAAAGAATGAAAGCTTTTCTTTGTAAAGAATTAGGATGACAAAACCCCAAGTTTATTGGAAACCTGGTTGCAGATCTTTCCTCAGTAAGATTAGAGTGAGTTATTACCAGTAAGGGGTAAGCAAAGTTCATTCATTTTCCTTCTGTAAGTTGAACTTTGGAGGAACTGTTGCCAGAGGCACTGTAGCAGACCATTCATTCACAGAGTTGTACTGAGAAATAATACTACCTTTTAATCCTTGCCATCTAGTCCCCTAGAAGTCATTCTACTCACGCTCAGCACTAGGCATTCTGACTGTTAAAACTGTCACACAGCCACAGGTGAAAGGAGAAATTAAGGCATTTTAGTTTTCGTCATTGCACTAGATAATGGACTGCTTTCCCAGAAATTGCTGAAATGCCACTTTCATTCATCCCAGCAGGATTTTAAATTTATTACCAACTTCATAAATGGACATGTCAGACACTGTCTTCCATGGAATGATAACCTTATTGACTCCATGTGATTTTATTACCAATTTCAGTAACCATGTTTAGACAACAAAACTCTAATACTTCAAGAAGGAAATTACAAAGAAACGATTTCTACTGTTCTGGCTTCCTTATGAATAAAGATTTTTCTATCAAGGTTTGGTGCTTACCACAGGAAGATGGGCTTTGTCACAAAGGATGCTCTTTCTAAGAACTTTCTTCCCCAATTCTCTAATGTATATTTTGACACCTTTATGGTTTCTTCCTCACTGATAGGGTCACAAAATATTTACTTTCCAAATTCTTTGTGGAGTTGTATATGAGGTCTTTTAGGGCATTGATTTTGTTTTTGCATACTCACAAGCACACTACTTGATAGAAAATGCAATGAAAATGGATTTAAGAATAATACAATTACTTCCTAAAGACAGCTTTATTTTGATATTGGTGTGAAAATTCTAGCTAAAAACAGAAATTCTGCATATCTATTCCAGTTTAAAGTAGGACACTATGAATTTGATTCTTCCAATACAATTTAATCAGATAACAGTTTAATTAAATGTCTGTAATAAAACAACATATTTGATAATGTTTTTCATTTTTCATTGATCACAGTTTCCTCCTAGGATAACTACACAAGGAGGTGATTATTTGTATTCACTTTTATTTACAGGGTGATTTGATAAAAGTTATTTTCCTTTTAAAATTTGCCATAAAGCTCACACTCCTTATTTTGAAGCCAAGAGTCTTAGAGATTACATTCTAACGTTTCATGATGTCCACTTCAATGGACATGATAATGCACATATTAGTTTCTTATAATTATATGTAACTAAAGAAATTATAAAGAAATAATAAGCAACTCTAGTTAACTTTCAAAGATGTTATACCATTATTTTGAGTAGCATTGCAGAATCCAAAAATAGGTCAAAAATCAAGGATAACAATTGAAAATTTTCATCTGAAAATGTTCTATATCTTGAAATTTTGACTTAAGCTGGCTTAATTCTAATGGTCTTCAGAAATTGATCCTTCTATTACAAACATACCATTTCTGAGAAGAAAAATTCTGATTTTCTAGTTTTGGGCACTTCCCCTCCTAACATGAGAAAAGTTTCTCCATTACAATGAAATGTCTTATTAAAACTACAGGCCAGCATTTAATAAGTGAGGTTTCTAGAGAGGGAGATTAAGAGAAACTTTGGAAGACCTTCCAAACACAGAACACATGGAAAGCAGACAAGCCACATGGAGGATTATAGTTGATCCCAAAAAATATGAGATCATTGAGTTGGAGAGCCTGATCTGATGGTTTACAGTCCAGTTGGCAGGATAGTAATAAGACTGATAGATAAATAAGAACAAATTATTCAAATAATAGGTTAAGGAAATAAGATAATAAATTTTTCCCAAAGAACATTGTGCTTCACTGCTGTGTAAATTGTATGGCAGGAACAGGTAACAGGCCAGAATGTTGCTGTAAGTATAATGTCTAATGGATTCTTTATTGTGGTGGGATATACATTGTCGGTTGTTTAACAAAGTGGCAGATGTGAGTAAGCAGAGTAGCATAGAATTATTGGCCTCATTCTGAACAATGTCATCATGGAGGGAAGGCAAGGCAGAAGTTCAAGGAAGGAACTTGAATCAGAGACCCTGGAAAACACTACTTATTGCTTTACTTACTCTAGCTTGCTCAGCTACAGTCCAGGCTCACCTGTCTGGTCACTACTACCCACACTGGCCTGAGCCTTCCTCTGTCAGTTAGTAACCAAGAAAATGGCTCACAAACATGCCCATTGGCCATTCTGACAGATGAAATTCCTCAATTGAAGTTCTCTCTTTCCAGGTCTCTCTAATTCATGTCAAGTCAAAAAATATCAACTGGCACAACTGGTTTGAATATATGTCTACCATGTGTTGCCTGGTGCCTACAGATGCCAGAAGAGGCTGTCAGATCCCCAGGAACCAGAGTTATAGACCATTGTGAGCTACCAGATAGGTACAGGAATTGAACCTAGCAATTGCTTAACTGCTTAGCCATCTCTCAAGCCCTCAAATTACTTCTTTCTGAAGGACTCAAAGTTTCAAAATGATAGAGTATAACCTGTGAGCTGAAATAAACCATTTTCTTACCCAACTTGGTTTTGCTCAGTTATCACAACAGAAACCAAACTAGAGCAAACCAGGCCAATACTTACACACATACAATAAAAAATAAATCTTTTTGTAAGTGCCTATTTGTTCAGAAATTATTTTATCTGGAAGAAATATTCTCTTTGATGTGAAATATAATTTCATTTCCTTGACAATTTTAAGATTGTGGTTTGAGGCTTTTAGGCCTAAAGACATTTACCACATCTTTTATGGATAGTTTCTTATAATTTATTGTCTAAGAACTTCAAATAGAATAAAGCTGTGTGTGTGTGTGTGTGTGTGTGTGTGTGTGTGTGTGTGCATGTGTGTGTGATTTACGAAACTGCATTGTGACAAAAGTGGATTCAGGGGAACTGTTTGATTGCCTATTTTTTACCACACAGGCTCTTATTATGCAGCCCCAGCTGGCTTTGCACTTGCTATGTAGACAAGGTTGCCCTCAAATTCACAGAGATCTGCCTCCTTCTGCCTCCTTAGTGCCTTTTGTGTTTGTGAGAAATGCTTCTCATATTTATACTTGAGCTATTTCTTTATGGGCTAAAATGAGAACAGGATACTGATGATAAGAATTTGATCATTTGAAAATATTTGTCGGGGCTGGAGAGATGGCCTAGCAGTTAAGAGCACCAACTGCTCCTGCAGAGGACCCAGGTTCGTTCCCCAGCACCCACATGGCGGCTGAGAACTGTCTTTGACTCCAGTTCCAGGGGAATCCGACACCGACTTCTGACCTCCACAGCACTGCATGACACGGGTGTACCAACCTACATGTAGACAGTACAATCATACACATAAAAATAAATAAAATTAAAAAAAATAAAAAGAAAATATTTGTCTTAATTTTTTTTAATTGTATTTATTTTGTTTAATTGATTGTTTTTTCTCCTCCAATTTTGAGGTTCCCAAGTAAATACTATTTAATTTTTTTCATTTTAATATTAATATCTTCAATTTCTTCTGTTTTTATATGCTGATATGTTATAACCTAACTTCTTAAATAAATAGTGTAAGAAACTGTTTTGTAGACAATGTCATCATGTTCAGAAAAAGGCCAATAATTCTATGCTATTCTGCCAACTCATGTCTCCCACTTTGTTAAACAACCCACAAAGTGATAGAGCCTATATAATTCTAACTTTGTATCTGTGTGTGTATGTGTTTGTGTGTGTGTGTGTGTGTGTGTGTGTATGTGTGTGTGTGTAGGAACTACAAATGGAAGTAATGGAAGTTGGCATTATGTGCTCTTTGATTAAGTGCTTCGACTATTTTCAAAATCACTTTGACAGATTTAAGTCTGAGTATTAACATTATAAATGCATCTTAATTTAATTAAATAATGTTAATAAAGTACTTTCTATTATTTGATTATAGAATTTATGAAACAGAATATATAATAGTCTCTGAAAAATGTAACAGAATGAGCCACATATGCTGCCGGAGAAAAGTCAGCAACTGTCTTACCTAGCCATGAACCCAATGAACTACACTGCCAACCTTCCAGGAAAAATATGTCAACTTATACAATACTGGCATGACAGTTATGGGGATAAGCAACTTCTCTCTGTTTGGACTTGAGACTTGCTTCACAGGAAGGAACCAATGCATGGTACTTTAAACTAGGTCAAAAGTCCCTGGCTGGAAAGGTGATAGGCCCTAGAAGGAGAGAGAGGTAGAAGCATGAGAATACTGCTGTTTAGCTAAATAAATATGTTTTCAAACTTCTAAATATTTACATTTCAACCCAAGACAATTGCTGCTCTCGGCTTCATGCGGGAAGCCTCTCATGTAAGTGAATGAGGATATAGGCAGAGACTCATGGTTGCAACGGCACTTAGGATACGTGACCATTGATTGCCCAGCCCTAGAAAGGATATTTATACCATCTCTACTAATCCAATGCTCATATCTATGACCCTAGTTAAACTAAACCTCATAAAACAAAACCAAATATAATGATTCTGGTAAGGAAATTGAGAAGGATGAGGGCATTGATTGCAATGAGAGAGAGATGAGAGACTGTGGAGGAAAGAGGACAATCAGATTCTATTGTATCTATGAATGAAATTGACAAGGAACTGAATAAATAAAAATGGTATGAGACTAGTTTAAATAAAATCCATAAAAATATAAATTATCAGGGCTGGAGAAATGGATCAGCAGTTAAGAACACTGGCTGCCCTTGTAGAAGACCCATGTTCAAATCCCAGCACACTCATGGCAGCTAACAACTGTCTGTAACTCCAGTTCCAAGGGATCTGACACTTGCTTATTTCCTCTCCTGGGAACTGCTTGACATGGGTGTATTTACATACATGCATTCCTAACACTCGTACATATAAATTAAAAATAATTTTAAAAATAAATGTTATTAAAATACTATGAAAGCACTTATAAAATTTATAACAAACAAAATTTTTAAAGAAATATTTATTAACAGTTCATACTTTGTGGAAATTTTACCCGAAAGTAGGTTGCAGTAGGTTCCAAAGCTTTGTGGAATAAGTGTATTGCTGAACAGTGGAGGGTGGTCCAATTGAGTACAGTATGTGCATTCTGTGGCATTATTTAGCATACATTGTACCAGTCAAGTAGATAAATGTCTTGACATATCAGTTCTTGCTGTCCAAGTAAAGCTTTCCCTCTGCACCTAAACAGACCATTTAAAAAATATACTATTGGCCAGGCGTGGTGGCGCACGCCTTTAATCCTAGAACTTGGGAGGCAGAGGCAGGCGAATCTTTGTGAGTTCAAGGCCAGCATGGTCTACAGAGCGGGTCCAGGACAGCTGGGGCTACAGGGAGCCCGGTCTGGAAAAGACAATATATATAATATATATATATATTATAATATATATATATAGTATATTATATAGTTTTATTTATATATAGTTTATAATATATGTTTATATAATATAGTTTTATATATATTATCAAAAAATAATATCAATAATATATATTTGAATTTCTTTTTATTTTCTATGTATGAGTGTATTGCCTGCATGTACATAAGGGCATCTATGTCATACAATGCCTGTGAAGGTCAGAAGAGGGTATCAGATGCCCTGGAACTGGAGTTATGGAAGGTTATTAGCCACTATGTGGGTTCTAGGGGACCATCCTGAGTCCTCTGGAACAGCAGCCAGGGCTCTTCTCTTAAGTGCTGAGCCATCTCTTCAGCATGCCCTCCATTTAAAAAGTGTAAAATAAAATGATCTAATCTATTTGGATATATGCTCCTATATTTATAAACTCAACTCTTTGTGAAAAACATGAAAATTATTTACCTAGGGAGAGTAAATAAAGAACGATTGAGTTGTACTTCCTCCCCTGAGGAACACTTTCAATTTTCATGCCTAAAGGTATGTCATCATATTTTATCAGTCTTGTCACTAAGATGCTCTCTATTAAACAATCCCTTCATGGCAATGAGTCATCAAATTCCTAAACTATTCAGTTACTCCATGACCTTTCCCCTCAAACAATTGCGTTCTTTATTATTCCTTAAAAGAAGCACAGGCTTAGAGCACATCTTCAAAGGAGGGAAGGCGTGGCCTGCCACTACCATCCTCACTAAGTTCTGGACTCTTTGCCTGTGATGACATCAGGGTACTTCTGGCAGCTCTTTGTGGAGGGTGTTATCAAAGCAGAAAATAAATCTCTGAAATTTCTTTCTGAGAGCAGTAAACAGTGCTGGTAGCTATAATATTACAACTGTAGCAAAAACTGAAGACTTGAATTTAAGCTCAATTGTTAATGCTTCAGAGAATCCATTATAATAATGCACCAGACATTTCTTCAAAGGGAAACACAAGTACCTATTATTCCCACATAATGTTTGAAGAAGACTACATGAGAATGCCAAACCAAGAACAGTTCCTATAAGTCATACATTAAAATAGCAGACTCAATGACAGAGGATGGTTTTGATTACATTGAGAAGATATTTTCTTAGATCTGTTGTTTTTTCCCTTCACATCCCTTCAGGAGGCTTGTCTGGACAAACACATATTATTTATTCCCTAACTGCTTCATATATTTTAAAAATGTTAAAATTGCTTCTTCAAAAACTCGGATTAATGAAAAATGGTTATGAAAATCTAGAGGTTCTAACATATTTATATAAGAATATTGCAAAAAAAAAAAAATCCCCAGCCTTTAGATGGTATGTCTTAAATGCCAACAAGTAAAATGAGTTGTATTACATGTACTTTCTGAACTTCCACACAAATTTCTTTTTAAACGTAAGCTTTAAAAGTAAATTTCTTCATGTTTCTAACTATGTGACATATTAATTGTCCATTTAAAAATTATGTTATTGATATACTTTTTATTTTATATGTATGAGTGTATTGTCTATATGTATGTAAGTGCACCTATGTCATACACAGGTATTATTTGGTAAGTTCTATTTGGAAACTGATATTTCCTCTCAATTGGGAGTTATTCAGCCATATTATTTTTAAATTAATGGTTAAAACTAAGCATCTGTGTTTGACAGAACATTGCATTTTCATTTCTTCATCATTTTGATCAAGAATGATTTCATCATATTTACTAGTCTGTGATCTCTAAGATTTGCCTAAAATGTTTCTATGTATAATTAATAATGTAATCAGCAAAATGCATCCATAGGGAACTCAGAATCCTAAAGTTGCCCATGAATTAAAGAAATATCTGAAGTATTTCACTACCATATTTTTCCAGCCTGATACATATATAATTCGATTGCCTAACTAACCAGTCTTATACACAGATACTATAGTTAGGTATTTGTAAAGTACTTAGCTGACAAATAGAGAGTATTCGCTAATATTTCTATTTAGAAGTCAAAGACCTGAGCTGTTCATTTTGTAGTCTGACAGTCACCACTGCAATCCCTTGAATTCCCAAAGCTTTTCATGTGGCTTCCTCAAGGACGGCTATCATGTCTTAGCTACTGCAATGACAGATGGGATAGAACGTGTCCTGTGATGTATAACTCTGGAGCCATAGTACTTAATCCTTCTAATACTAATAGCTACATTATCATAGAGATTTATGAGAATGTCAGTTTCAAGTTCCCAGTTCCATTCATGGGTTTTTAAAACTTCAGCTGCAAAAAACATGCATCCATCCCATTAATTCTAATTATCATGGTTCATCTTCTCAGCAGTTTTGCACTCCGGAACCTTTCAGTGCAAATTAACGTACCAAAAAAGTGTATTAATTAATATTTGTAGCTTTTAATTTCTGCAAGAGTGTTGTCTGGAAGCAGCTGGCAGTACAGGGCCTCTGCTATTGAATCTTTGCCAAACAAGTGCAGATGTAATTTTGTTATCTCTTGCTTAGTCATTTACGCAAATTAATTTGAACAATTAGCCTTTTACTGGTCCTTCATGAATCATGCAAAAGGGATCTGCCAAAAATTGCTAGTTGACAGAAAAGAATTGGTTAATGCTGTGCATCTTGTGGGAAGGTAATGTAGAGGGAAATTCAACATTATTATAGACTGTGGACAATTGCCTAAATATTCTATACCAAGATTTACTTATAAGCAAACGTGATAATCACACTTAATGAATAATTAACCTGCAAACTAGTGAAGGTGCAGTTTACAGATGTGAGAATCATTCATTAAACATCAAACCTGAATGCATTTTAAATACAGATGTAATCAAGAAAAACTATTTCTTTAATAACTACAAATTAATGACCTTTGAACTATCTTAGGGGCCACAATCCTTTTATGTTACACAGAATTTAGGTGTCTTAGTATATTTATTCATTTGGTAAATAAGGAAAATATACATTTTTAACCTCACTTGATAGCTTTCAACAGTTTTCCCACTTTCTAAGAATATAGTTATCAAAAATATTTTAAAATACTTAAATATGCATCTTTTTTTGTATTTTAAAGCCCTGGGAAAAGAGGGCTTAAGTTAGAGAAATATAATTAAATTTTCTCAAGAACACTAAAAAAAAAAAAAAAAGAAGAAGAAAAATAGTTTTAATATTCACTGAATCTTACCAGTATCCTAAGGAGAAAAAAATATATATCTTTAATTGTTTAACCAGCCTACCTAAACTCCTGGTAATTTTATGCTTCTCCTTTAAATTCAGTTTATCTTCTCTTGATTTTAAAAATTGCTGCTTCTAAGGATTTTTTCATATAATTTTATAAGTATATCTTTATATATTAGTGTAATTTCAAATTAAAGCTTAAAGAATTGTCTTTCTTTACATATAATTTATTTAGAAATATTCCAAGATACACCATTATTAACATAAGTTATGCTTTTATATATTTTCAGTATGCCTATATGTGTCCATGTATATAACTACAATTGATCAAAACATGCAGCCCCATCTTATTAGTATTTGGCTATGTAAGAAACTTAGTGTCACATAATAATTTTGGGAAAAACAGAAATTCAAAAATGACAGTGCATTTATTTAGATGCCTTTCATTTTAAAAAGATCTAAAAGCAAGTCTGCTTAGGATGGGCTAAAGAATCATTTATCACAGGATGTTTTTGCTAGTTTTAAATCAAGTTACTGATCACTGAAGAGAAATAGATCAGTTTAATGATACATTTTAAAATTATCAAGAAAATCTAAAGCCTCAAAACGGCTATTTTTCAATCAATTTTTTTTCAGTGAACATAATTTTCCTAAATAAGACTTCTCTAGGTCTAGCACTAATGAAAAAATAATATCATATATTTCAAACATTTAAAATTTTTCTTTTGCTGAAAATCTTACTTTATCTCTTTGTTGGTTTCTGTCATTTTGAAGTGTTTTGATTTGACTGAGAGAATATTCAGTCAGAATATTCTGCTTAATTTTTTCTCTTTCAAAATCATCACTGTTCGCTAATAATATTGAAAAAAAGCATAGCAAAGAATAGTTATTAAAAAAGCTTCCATTATAAATTTGAAAAAAAAACTACAGTTGATATTTTGGTCCGTTTTACTTCCATATTTTTAAATCACCATGTTATCATAAAATATTAATTAAAATATGATTACCTTATTATTAAAATAATTTTATTAACATCACTTAATTTAGCTGCCTATTTGAGGATTGCTGCATATTAATTATCTGCTTTCAGTTGTAATTAATAAAAATGGATATATTTATTTCTAAATTCTACCTATAATTTAGTTAAATATTAAGCCAGTATCAGAAACAATATCCTTTGCTTAATTCATATTTAAAATATTTAAAATTTGAAATATATTTAAAATATTTAAGTTTACTAAAATACAAAATGGTTATATTTCCTTTAGAAATTAGAGGAAAGTTGGTTCACTCTAATCTAAGAGCATCAAATATTATCACAGAAAGAATCTTCAGGATATTATAATTTAAGGCAGCATATTCTTATTGGTTATCTCTATTAGTAAAGTATTACCTCATAGGCTGATGCAAACAATGACTAAAATGATAAAGCTTGTGGTTAGTCTCTGAGAATTATTTGCAGTAATTAGCTTGAAAGTACTTTGCAAAATGTTATACACATATAAGCTATTAATAGTGAAATAGAGGTAATAGTTTGGGCATATGTAAATATGGTTTTAAAATTGTTATTACTGTGTTAAATCAGCATATATATCCAAATATCTCTAGATTTACAATTTTTTTAAAAAATCATTCCTTTGGCTAAATTTCTTTCAGAAAACTGTTTTCCTTGTTTGAAATTTTCAGACCTTCTGTTTAGTGTATATTAATTGTACAAAAAAGTAGGGTTCATTGTGACAGCAAACATGTCGATTACATACTTTGATCAGTTAGACCCACAGTGCCCTAATCAAGTTTAATTTATTCTTCAATGTAATGTAGTCTTATACATAATTACCAATATATAATCACCAATTTTAAAAATTCAACTAAATAGATAGGACAATTTGAAATTTTTCCTTTCTTGTTTTCATTAGCAAATATTACCATACACTTACTTATTTCAGAGTTCAGTAGTTTATGTAGGAAATATAGTATAATTCCATGGCTTTCATTGTATTTTTAAAAACTAACTCTCCCATACCAAATGCCAAAAATTGTTGAATAAAAACAAATCATGATTTTTTTCTCTTACTACATTCACCAAAATAGTTTAGTAATTGTCTTTAACATTCACCAAGCCACATTTTCATAAACATCAAATAAGCAATAGCTCTCCAGATTTTTGTATTATGTGCCTTAATATGAGTCATTATGGTACTAAATGAACACTGAGGGAACAAGAGAAAGCACAAATTCTCCTGTGGCAATGGACGATACATTTCTATCTGTGATATAAGATGAAATTTTGTTAGTTATATAATTCCAAAGACATATAGTTTTGATCTTAAAAATGAAAATAGGATAAAATAAAAACATTCAGATTTACAAAAATGAATATGACATTTGTCAAAAGATAAGCTCTGTTTATATGTGAGCAACTATTATACTAAGCATTTGCATTTTAGCAAAATAAATATTTGCTACTTAACATAAGTACTTCTCATATTAATAAAACACTACAATAAACATTATTTTATATTATTTAGTTATTTGGAAGAATGATCCATAGTTTACATAAGCAGTTTTTATTTTGAATATGTATGTTATTCTGAATATTTTGAATTATGAATAATATGAAACAAGCTGGCACATAGAGAATTATTTCTTAGATCATGTTGATTTACTTGATCTCATTTCCGCATATAGCAGATTTTTACGTTGCAAACCGTATTTTAACGTATGTCTTAGGGGATACAGATTTTCTAATGCAAATTAGAAACTCATTCTTAGGAATGAGCACTGAAGAATTCTGATTTGTACTCCTTCTTTCAAATGATTTGTTAAAATGGTTTAATTTTTTGTTGTTATCAAATATACATCTAATATTCTTAGAAATGGGTAAACCAAGTTTGTAGTTTCTTATTTTTCTGGGTACCTGATCAGAAAAAGAAAAAAAAAATCATCCCATACATACATACTGACAGGGATGAAGTTGGCCAATTTATAATTGAACATATCAGTGGTAAACTTGGCTGGAGCTTGATTAATGGTATATTAAAATCAGAGTCTTCTTGGTAAGTGCTAGATAAGGAGTTTTGGGCAATTTACTTGGTTACTGGGAAGTCTTTAAATTTTAATCATGGAAGTACTTCAGTGTCATTAGAAATGAAAGGACAACGGGTCTGCTGGCAAGTTCTCTGAATTGTGTGACTCAGACTCTCTACTTCTGTGGAGCTATTGAGAGCCACACATGGGCTGCAATTGAAAATCCTTTTACTCCCCATGACTTTGATTGCTATTATTGTAATTTAATATTATACATGATCTTAGGATGAAGTAGTCTATGAAAATTAGAAGAGATAATGCAAGGGGTGGGAGTGAGGGTGAGGACAGGGACAACGGAAACAGAACTCAGAATTCTTCTGGGAAATAGTTTCAGAGCTGTACATATTTCTTCACACTACTGAAGTTTTAAGGACAGTAAAAAAATGCAGTTGGTTATTGTGAAAACTGTGTATTACAATCATGCCATAAACTACTGGATTCATATAAGGCATTAAATGCCCATCTTATCCTGTGTCAATGTGAGTCCTGGTTACTACGATTTTAATAAGGTAAACAAAGGATAGAACCATTTGCACAGTAACTGTGGGCAGTGCCAGCGCCAAGCAAATGGGCCCAGGTTTGTATAAGAAAGGAAACTAAGCAAACCAGAGGAAACAGTATCCAGGCCCTGCTGAGATTTCCCTGGATGATGGACTGTAAGCTGTAAAGTGAAATAAACCCTTTGCTCCACAAGGTGCTTTTGGTCATAATGTTTATCACAGAAGCAGACAGAAAACTAAAATAACATGGATTTATAGAAAATAAATAAAAACAGTGATTATGCCAATTTATAGAAGGAAAGATAGAATAGAGGTATTACTTGTTCAGTATTGTATGAACAAAGCAAGCTTCTCTAAGAGATTTTTTTTTTTAGCATAGTTTACTAACTTAAGGAAGTTTGGTTTCCTTTCTAGGCACAATGTTCAATTATATATGTAGATCTTTTCCAGAGATGGTACAGTGAGTATGTATGACATGAGGAAGAAATCTGAATAACATAAGGTGCCAATGCCACTACCCAAGCCATTCGTGGAACGCACGGCAGTCTGTATTCAGCAATGAAAGTTGCTTCAAGCTGCTTTAGCTGCTTTAAATACAGCTATAATCAAAACTTTCCTCATTTATTAAAACTCAGGCAAATCCCATATATTTTCAATTCAATTACCAGGAAAGTATAATTTGTTTAAACCCAGATCATGGTACATTGCCACAAGATAGCTATGAGTACCATCTGACACAAAATTATAAACTTAAAACTTCATGAATCTTTTTTTTGTGGGGGGTGGGGGGAGATTACACTTTTGAAACCCTATTCCTTGGTTCTTATTAACCTTGAACTTTCTAGATGACAAATTTGTGTTACAATGTCATAAGGCTGACACACCCGATTTAAGTTCTTTTTTTTTTTTACATTTAAAAGCTAGATTATTTATTGATATAGATAAGTACAAATAAGTTAAAAATACAGAAGAATAAGATTTGTAATTCGGCTAAGAACATTTCACTTCAGAAATACAGAATGTTATGTAAAATTCATAGTGTCACTGGATATTTCTGAAGTGAAATGTTCTTAGCCGAATTACAAATCTTATTCTTCAAACAACCATTGACTTGTCTTTAAAAGTATCCAGTGACACTATTAATTTTACATAACATTCTGTATTTCTGAAGTGAAATGTTCTTAGCCGAATTACAAATCTTATTCTTCAAACAACCTGTCATCCCCCACTGGATGGTGGAGATGTGGGGGTTTGGGCACAACAGCCTGCAGATTGGTTTTGCACGAAGGATGCCTGTACTCATGGATTATCCACTTAGAGCTTTAAAAAATGAAAAAAAAAACAAAAAAACAGAGAAGCTGCAAGACGTACGGCCCGAATACATGATCTGGCGATGGTGGTGGGGTGGGGGGGAAGGGAAAGGGAAATATGCCTGATCTGAATTGGAAAATGATGTACAAAATGCACAAAGCATCAATAAAAATTAAATTAAAAAAAAAAAGAAACATAACAGAGCCCCCCCCCAAAAAAAGTTAAAAAAAAGAAAGTCTTACAACTTAATTTTCCAAGGCCATTGTAGATTCTATGTTGCCTGTGCATTTTAATTAATTTTTACTTGAAAATAAATATATTTTAATAAAATAAATTTTGTTAAAAAAAATAAAGACATGTCAATGAAGATATCATCCTAAAGCTTTTGCACTGGAGAAAAGAAAACAAGAACGATTGTCTTTAGGACAGAAGTGCAGCTCCTTCATCTTATAAGTAATGAATTTATTCCTGATTCATTGTGTGAGGGGAAATTAATCTTTTACCATTCCTCTTCCTTTTCTTCCAAGCCAAAAAGTTTAACACTCTTATTTATTTAAATAAATATTTATTATTTTTCTACTTACTTGTGGTGTTTGCTTAGTAAAACAGGGTCTCCTGTATCCCAGACTGGCCTCAAACTCATTGTGTGGCTAAGAATGGCCTTGAATTTCTGGTCCTCCGGCCTTTACCTCTCAAGTGTTGTGATTATAAACATGTGGTCCTGGGAAAGGAACCTAGGGCTTCATGCATGCTACACCAGGGTCCTACTAACAGGCCCGGGCCTCTGCTACTGTGTCATCTCATTTGAACTCATTTTCATGGGAAAGTTCAGATGAAAATGCCATCAGGTAGACAGTTATAGCATAAAGTTTCATCCTTTTGTGGCATATTTTTCTTAGAAGAAACTTGGTTTAGTTTGGGGTCTTTGTTTTACTATTTGTTTAACTTTCTACTTTCTTTGTAAGTTAAAATAACACCATATCTCTCATCAAAGAAATAGTTATTTCCTTTCTTCATGCTCCGATCCTAAGCATGAAAAAATCTCTACTTATAGAAAACAATCGCTTGACTTTGTGAGCTTTCTATTTTTCTCTTAATCAGTTGAGTGTACTTAGTTCCTCAAACTTTGATGTCATGACCATGAAAATTTTGACTACAAGACATAGGCATAGGAAAAGACTTCCTAAATCAGACAGCAGCTGCGCAAGAATTAAGGTCGACAATTGACAAATGGGACTTCATTAAACTCAAAAGCTTCTGTACATCAAAAGAAACAATCAAGGAAGTGAAAAGAAATCCCACAGAGTGGGAGGAAATCTTCACTGCAGATACATCTGACAAAGCATTGATCTCCAGAATATATAAACTACTCAAAAAACAAAGAAGAAAACAAATGACCCACTCAATAGATGGTGCAAAGACCTGAACAGAGACTTCACAAGTCTGGAGTTAGAGATGGCTGAGAAACACCTCAAGAAGTGTTCAACATCACTAATCATTAAGGAAATGCAAATCAAAACCACTTTAAGATATCATCTTACTCCAATAAGACTGGCTAGGATCAAGAAAACAAATGATACCAAGTGCTGGAGAGGTTGTGGGGAAAGGGGAACACTCATCCACTGCTGGTGGGAATGTAAACTCATGCAGCCACTATGGAAAGCAGTGTGGAGAACCCTTGGAAGACTTGGAATGAACTTGCCACCCGACCCAGCCATACCACTCCTGGGCATGTACCCTCAAGACTTACGCCACCACAGAGATACATGCACGGCCATGTTTATTGCAGCTCTCTTCACAATAGCAAGGAGCTGGAACCAACCTAAATGCCCCTCAACTGACGAGTGGATAGAGAAAATGTGGTACATCTACACAATGGAGTTCTATGCAGCAGTAAAGAAAGACGACATCACGAGCTTTGCAGGAAAATGGCTGGAGCTAGAGGACATCATGCTGAGTGAAGTAACACAGTCCCAGAAAAACAAACGACGAATGGTATCCCTCATCTGTGGATGCTAGTGCCAATTACCTAGTTGTAAGTATTTCTTGTGCATGGCCCCTTGAGCTTTTGTCCAAAGCAGTTGGGAGTGATGCATATTGGAAACAACAACAACAACAACAACAACAACAACAACAACAACAACAGAAAGGACTGCATCAAAGAACTGACTGAAACAGTGAACTTCTGCTCAAAACAGTCAACTTCCCCATGGAGAATATTGAGAAAGACTGAGAAAGAGATGAAAAGCATGTTTGGCAGAATGCATGAGCTCTGGTGGGGTAGGGGAATGGGGGGGGGACCCGGGTTTAGATTTGATAAAAAATATATGTATAAATAAATAAGTTAAAAAAATAAATAAAATAAATTTTAAAAGAAAATTTTGAAGTTTGTGCAGGCTAGTTCTTTTGTAGAAGTTATAAAATAGGATGTGTGCTCCTTCCTAGATGGACAGTCTAAATCACTAAAAGGTTGAAGAGTTAATAGTGCTTTCATCATGGAGCAGTTAATGAGTGGTGGGTCATTTACCATTACATTGAGTTTTATTATTTGGTCATACACATCAAAAAAATCTATCATTCATTGCCACAATTATTCAGAAGCTTCCTGCAAAGATTGGAAGCATATGTGATTTTTAATTTTTGTAGTTATTAAGAGTTCTTATTAAAGTACTTTCCTCACCATAATTAGAATTTTACTTATGTAGACTAACAGTTTTTTAGTTTTTCCAGTGCTTGCTAATTCATTCTTATCATTTTTGCTAATATTTCCTTTATCTTTACTTGGTAACAAGAGCTTTCATGCTCCCTTTGACATATTATTGTCATGCTTGACTTCTTCCTGTACCTAGCACCTCAATCTATGAGCAAATGAAGATTGCATGGATTATCTTGACCTTTTCCTGCACGTTTACTGACAGCACTTATCTCTTCAATGTCCTCTGGATTTTTAAATAAGTGATGTTCAGAAGCTACAAATCCCTTTCTCTATTGGGATACCAAGGTTCTCAAGCATACACATGTATTAAAACCCACTATTCAACTTTATAAATATGTATCTATTAAACTTATGTCTGTATTTCTACTGTATATAGATACATATTTGGCATGTGTATAATTGTGTGAATGCACATACAACTGTACTTTCCCACAGTATTTCCAATTTCAGACCATTACTCTAGGTTTTTATTATTGCTTTTCACATTTCCATTTTATTTTTGGTCTTTTTGAGACAGGGTCTCCCTGTAGCCCCAGCTGTCCTGCAACTCACTCTGTAGACCAGGCTAGCTTTGAAGCCACAAAGATCCCCCTGCCTCTGCCTCCCACGTACTAGGATTAAAGGCGTGCACCACCATGCCCGGCTGTCACATTTCCATTTTTATCAATTACTTCTCCAATGTGAAACTTTCCTTCCAACTTGCTCAAAAGACATATTTATTTAAAGTGTTGCATGTATGTATGGGCTAGTCTTAGGGGTCTCCTCTGCTGGCATTGATGCCCTGTGGACAGTGCTGGGCTCCAGTCATCTCCCATAGTGCAAAACCTGGGCCCTTTCCTGTTTCCGGTTTGGCATCTTCCCCATATCTTGCTTACACCCCTCTAAACTGCTCTGGGACAAAGCCACTGCAACTCTTAGCTAGCTCCTAACTTGAGGATTCCACTGTACCTAAATGTTTACTTTAAGAAGAGGAAGGTCTAAGATATAAAAGGAGGAACCAAGGAGAAGAGAAGGAAGAGGCAGAAAAGCTCTCCATGTTCATCCAGTCTCTTACTTATCTGTGATAACTCTAATGACTTTAGCATATGGCTCATTATGTTTTGTTCATTCTAATGGCTACTATCTGTAAGAGTGTGTTAATGATATCACATGTCCTTACAGAAATACAATGTGGAGTGTATCAAAAAATTAAATTTAATAGAAAAGGAACAATCATCAGAAGGAACGTGAACAGGTAGAGTAGAAAGCTTATTGACAATTTTCAACTTAGGGAAGCATATCTGCTGCTTTCCACAGCTGAGACAGCATCATATGATTGAAGAATAGAATATGGTCTGTTTTTCACAGTAGCTGAAGCAGACAATTCTCTAAATCTAAAAGATAGTCAAGGATTTCAGGCCCCTTCATACTTTTAAAAGTTATGATAATTATACTTAACAATCCCTAGCTATCCATTCTGACAAGCTCTTCAACCATACATTTGCAAAGTATCCATTAGCTGAATTAATTAGGATTATCTGAGCAGAATTTATTGACTTCAGAGCTAGATTTGCTGGTGTCTGACTGCCTAGCCAAAGGACTGTCAAAATTGTCCTCTATTAATATATAGCTACGCACAGAAGAAAGCCAGAAGACAAAATAAGTAATCCCAACACAAAAAGGTACTGTTGATTAAAGGCATGCACTACCATGCCTGGCTTGATTTAATTTTTTAACTCTGTTCTTTTTATCATTTACCTTTTTGTTTTTTTCTTGGAAGGAGCACATTCACATACTACACCTCAACTGCCTGGAGATACTGTGCAACAGTGGCAGCCATGTGTCTATATATATCCCAAGTCTAATTGGCTATTAGCTCTCTCCTTGGAGGAATAACTCACAGCAGATGCCACAAGCTTATGTCCTCTAGTGGTTAGGAGATGTTATAAGCCACAATAAGAACTTATCACCCTTTATAGAGAAATCACAGTTTGTGGATTAGCATACCATCCAAGCATCTCTGTCTATGCTCACAGTTTAGCTTGCCATAATAATTAGTACTGCTTAAATGCCTGTACATCCAATTGCTTGTGCTTTGTTAGTAGGATTAAAAAGGTATCACTGTTGCATGACACGGGTGCACAAACCTACATGCAGACAGTACATTCGTACAAATACAAAAATAAATAAAATTTTTTAAAAAAATTTAAAAATTTTAAAAAAAGGTATCACTGGATAAGCTGTCAACCCATGAAGTGGATTAACCTGAACAGACTAGAGTCCAAAATGACATCTCCAGAGAAAATAGACTGTTTTGCTTCTCACCCACTTGTGCCCCTTTCCCAAAGCCTAGGGAACAAATTGCGGAAGAGGAGGCGTGGTAGAATGTAAGGGCTGCAGAGAGATTGGGGTGAATCATGAGACTACAGCAATATAGACTGGACTCCTATTTGATCAACATGCTTGTGCATACAAGCTTCTCTTATGGGAACCTTGGGTTATTCAAAATTTGGACATAGATACTTGCAAATTGGTTTTACATGAATGTTACTTACATTCATTGCTTAAGCTTAAGAATTTGGTTCACTCCAAAAAAATGCACCAATTACCTAATTGTATGATAAACTGAGTAAAGTCAATGTTATCTGAAAACAACTGTGCTATTGTAGAATCCCTTAAAAAATAAATAAAAGATAAAAAAATGCTTGTACAAAATATCCACTTTCTTTCATTCTTTTGAGGATACTTGAGGCTGATTTGCAATTATTATTATTACTATTATTGCTATTATTGTTCTTTTTGAGATGAGGTTGCCCTGTAACCCCACCTGACTGATAACTTACTATGTAGACCAAACTATCTGTCCTGGATTTCTTAGAGAGCTTCCTGCCTTGCTAACTGAGTGCTGGGATTAAAGCTGTGCAGCATCATGCCAGGTTTATCTTGCTCATATTATCATACCCCCAACTCCAGGCAATAAGTTGCCCAATATTTTTCCACAAGAGTGGTATGCTCTGTATCCTCTCTCTTCCACAGTATCTTACTACCAGTGCTGATGCTGAACAGGACCTGATGAAAAGTGTCAATGAACGTGGTAATATAATGATACTGCATACCAGGGCATGTGTATGCATACATGCATATTCTCTTGTTGTGAGTACCAAGGACACTATTGATTTCAATAACATTCAAAACTGAGAAATATAGATGGAGATAAAAAGGGGAAGCAAAGTCTAATTAAAATAAAACTAGATGCAGGACAGTTATGGCAAAATGCATGATTTGGGATGGTGTGGGGTGGGGTGGGGTGGGGGGAAGGGAAAGGGAAATATGCCTGAACTGAATTGGAAAATGATGTATGAAATACACAAAGCATCAATAAAAAAATGAAGATAAAATAATAAAACTAGAAAAGTTTGGAACATTCTCAGGTAACTTCAGAACATCCTTGTGGAAATGTATACCAAACTTACCTGTTACTGTTATGAGAAAAAAGCAGAAAATATCTATTAATTTTTTTGCACACTTGATGATGCATAGCCTTGGAAGCTTTAAATGTTGGGGAAAAATCAGTATCTTTTTGGGCACTTGCATCCTTCTGAATTACAGTTAGACTTCTTGCAAATGTTCACTTTGCATATGGGTTTCATTTGACAATGTAAAGTGGCGATCAGTTCTTTTGAAGCTGATAAAGTTATACTAGAAACTTTTAAAGTTTTCAGACTTAATGAGCCATAGACACTTGTAAACCTATTACAATTATTTCAGTTGAGGAATGAAATGTAGACGACTTTAAAAACAAAATCAGGAAATATTTCTGATTAAGATGAATGATCCATCACAGGTTAAGGACTAAAATTGAGATGCTGGTGCTTCATGTTAGAGAAGACCTTTTAAAAAATCATGAAGTAAAACAAGAAGACTAAAAAGTTTAGAGTAGACTAGATAAATGATTTGGAAGTCTCTGCACTAATCTGCTTTGAGAATCAATTTGCCTGATAATGAATAAGTGACTTGTGTTTGATATCTGAATTTTTGAATCAGCATTTTCTGAACATGGATTTTCATTATGATAATGACTGAAGGATTAATTATCACCATTAGAAGAGCAATAATGGCACTTTGAACTGTATTTGTCACCATGCAACACAGGCCATTACTTGTTTTATTTGAGTTTTAGAAAAGATGTGCATATGGAAGCATTTGATGCACTTGGTGAAAGTGATACTATTAAGTTATTGGTGTTAAATGATGGGGAGACAACGCTTTAAAAACACTACTTTCACACTGGCCATCCTTTCACAATTTTAATTGACCAGTTAAAGCAGAGAATAATTAATGGTATCAGTGAAAATGCTTATGTCAAATGGATAGTTCAATTAGAATATTTGCTAGTTTCTTCTAAAAATCTCTACTCCAGCAGATAGAATGTTGTAAGGAGTAATATTGCTAATTACCTTTCCAAAACAATATCCTTCACTAGCTCAAGTGCAACAGATTAGATGTTAGGCATTTAATGAGAAGGGCACAGCATACTGGATTTAATTTTAGATTATTGGATACATGCATGGTAGGCAATGATATAATTCAGAAATGACTATGTTACTAATTGATACTAATAGAGGCAAAGAAATAGACTTTTGGTATCATCACTTTTATAGGGACTAGAAACAATGTTTATTAAAATAATCAAATTATGTAAATGATTATACTTTGTGCTTTCTTTAAGAGAACTCTATATTTGCCGTAATAAGGAATGCTGCTGAGTAAAAGAAAAAAAAAAGACAAAAGTTCTGAAACACTGGGTTCATTATTGCAACAGCTGCCATTCTTTGATTTATACAATGTTCTTCCAGCAATATGATTAAAATAACCACTGGGCAGTTATGAGTGAATACTGCTCTTTAGTCTCCCTTTCTTAGGTCAACTTATTAAACCCCTGTGGTTTTGTTTCTTTGTTTAAATAAATGGTTTTAACACAGGAGTTATCAAATTCTGCTGACCTTTCCCAGAGTGAGAAATATGCTTGATTCTATTTGCTATCTTATTTCAAATACATAAAGGAGAAAACTTTACAAAGTACTTGGCTTGCCACATATAATACACAATTATATATCTTTTTCTCTCCTTCATGCTTTTTTTTCAACAGTGCTGGTTATATTTAGTAGCTGATTAATTATGCCCTGCAATGAGAAAATCCGTGGTTTATACATCCTTGATATTAGACCAATGTGGTGGAGATGGAGGTCTAAAGAAAGATGAGTCTTTGCCCGGCGTGGTGGTGCACATCTTTAATCCTAGCACTTGGGAGGCAGAGGCAGAGGCAGGTGGATCTCTGTGAGTTCAAGGCCAGTCTGATCTACAGAGTGAGCTCCAGGCCAGCTGGGACTAAAGGGAGACCCTGTCAAAAAAAAATAAATAAATAAAGATGAGTCAGGGGTCATGTAAGTAATCTGCCATGCAGTGCATGGCATTTTAGGTTCGTAATAAAGAATTAGCAAGTTGATAATACATTAGTAAAAATAAATGCACTTCATTCTCTATAAAAATATCTTTGATGATTTTTAGGTGTTAATAGGAAACCAAAATTTTAAGTAGTAAACAATCAAAATAGGCCAAAACAATGCCTGGGTGTGGTGGCCCACACCCTCTTCCCAGCACTCCGGAGGCAGAGGTAGGTGAATACTTGTAAGTTCCAGGCCACTTGAGGTTATATGGTGTGACCCTGTCTTCACCCCTCTCCCTAAACAAAAAGTTCTGAGGCTATACAGATAGCTCAGCATCAGCACTGGTATCTCTTGCTCTTAAAGAGGACACTGCTAGGGCTGAAGAGATGGCCTAGCAGTTAAGAGCACCAACTGCTCTTGCAGAGGACCCGGGTTCAATCCCCACCACCCACATGGCGGCTGAGAACCGTCTTTAACTCCAGTTCCAGGAGAATCCAATGCCCCCTTCTGACCTCCGCGGCATTGCACGACACGGGTGCACAAACCTACATGCAGACAGTACATTTATACACATACAAGAATAACTAAAAATTAAAAAAAAAAAATTAAAGAGGACACTGGTTAGGCTTCCAACATCCACAGGGCAGGTAACAACCGTCTGTAACTCTAACTCCAGTGGATGTGATGGCCTCTGCAGGCATCACATGGTATGGCACAGTTACATTCAGCCAAAGCAAACATACCAGCAAAATAAAAATAAAAAGTTTTTGAGGGAGGGAGGGAAAGGAAAAGTGGGAGAGAAAGAGAAAGGGAAAGAAAGGGAGAGAGACAGAGACAGAGAGAGAGAGAGAGAGAGAGAGAGAGAGAGAGAGAGAGAGAGAGAGAGAGAAACTTAAACTTATTAAGCCAGGAGAGATCTCTACAGGAAAGAAGGTGGGGGAGACTCAAATGCTCTAAGTCAACAGCACGGTTGCCAAATCAAGCAGGAGAAGTTTCAAGGGAAGTGCTTCTCCCCATACACACCCGACCACAGAACAAAAAGAGGCCATGGATGCAAGGGTGTAGGGGAACTACCAGGACCAGGCTATCCCCCCTATCCCCCCCCCCCATGCACACCAGAACCACTCGGAACACATGGGCTACAGGGCCTAAGGCTCTCACTTGCCTACTCCCACAGGCACTATGTAGATCCTGGAAGGATCAGAGAGATGAGTGTTACCTTCAATTGAGTGCAGGTGTGTCAGGAATTTACTCCCTGATTTACACACTGTGAAGGAAAGTTTCCACAAAAACCCTGCATGTTGAACTGAACATCATGCAAGGCTGACCAACTGAAGTTAGAGAGTTTGGAATGTTGCAGAGCCAGAGCCTATTTATCTAGGACCATTTTTAGCCCCTAAATAAACACTCCTGCCTGCCTGTGTTTCTGGCTTAACAGCTTTGACTAACAGTTACTCTTAGGAATGTATTAACAAAGCCCCAGATCTCACCAACCAAACCTGTAAGAATGCCATCAGAGATCATGTGGCCTCTATAGCTGAGATTTCACTTTTGTTGTATTGGCCCATTAATGTTTCAATCCATGTATTAAAAAGAGATTGGTTTATGACTTTTCATTGTTCTATTACTATTAAAACTTCATAAAACTGCTTCCACATTAGAACATAGAATTTGGGGTAACCTGAATCTGTGTCCCTGGCCGTGGTCACTCACATTTGGCTCCAGAATAAACCATCTCTTATCCCCCTCAAAAAATTTTTTTAATTGGCACACCATATGATTATTATGATAGAAAACAATTGCAATGTTCAACATTATTCATATGTATATGTAGTTAATGTTTCATATGTAAGTAGTTTCCTAAGTATGATTATTATATTTCATAGACTACTTTAAAATATTACTTTATGATATATTAGTAACTATATTTCACTTTAAATTTAAATAGTAGTCTTCATTATCATACTTGCATATGTGAAATCTTAAAATTATAGGCTATAGTGCCTCATACTTTTAATCCCAATGCTCAGGAGGCAGAGATAGGCAGATCTCTGTGAAATCAAGGCTAGTCTGGTCTATATAGGAAGTTCCAGATCAGTCAGGCCTAAAGGAAGAACCTGTTTTAAATAAATAAATAAATAAATAATAAATAATAAACAAACAAATAAATAAAACTATGAGCCAAATAGTTTGTGTCAACTGGCTTTGGCAATGCAAATATGAAAATGGGAACTATGCAGAAATTAGTAAGGGCTCTGCTCAAGAATGACACTCGAGTTCTTGAAGTGTTTGATGTGTTTATATTCTTTGTTTGGGGTTTTTCAATTCTTTTTAAAATTATTTATTTATTATTTTTATATGTATGAGTGTACCGTCTGCATGTAGGTTGGTACACTCTTGTCATGCAATGCCACGGAGGTCAGGAGAGGGCATCGGATTCCCCTGGAACTGGAGTTAAGACAGTCCTTAGCCACCATGCTGGGAATCGAACTTGAGCTCTTAACCTCTGAGCCATCTCTCCAGCCCCTGCTTGGGGTTTTTATGGAGACAGCATCTCCCTGTACTCACACCTCATTATGTAGACCAGGCTGGCCTGGATCTCACCCAGTTCCTCTTGCCTCTGCCTCTCAAGTCCTGGGTTTAAAGGTGTGCATCACCAAACCTGACTTTGTATTTTCTAATAAATTGTTTTCTCATACACTGAAGCCTATTTAAATGTAAGCACAGCAGAATAAATCTGTGGCCAACACAGTAAGCTTGATTTCCTCTTTGGTCTCCCAGAGACCAGCTTCATGTGAGTAAATTAGGAATCTATGGTTTTCTTTTTACAATCATAAATGAATTCATCTTTAAGAGTTAGTACTTGTTTTTCTAAGTTAAAGGAAGTGGGTAGAATTTCAGGAGTACACAAAGTTTTTGGATATAAATTCTAGTAAAAAGTACTTGATATTATGAAAACTGTTGAAAGCCTGGGGAAAATGCGAAGGCCCATAACTCCAAAGCTGTGCACTTGATAGAGTTGGGGAAAGGGAAGATTAAGTGATATCAGATAATGTCTTCTTTTTCTGAGTTGGAATATTACATAAGCAGTTGTCATGCCGAACAGTTTGGGCCTCAAGATGCATTAATAATGCTTCTAACAAGACATTAATGCATCCTGTGGTGTGAATCCTCCATATAATTATTGTGACATATAATTAGCTCAACTCTTGTATATACCTCTAATAGTAATTTCATTTAATCCTGTGATGACTACATTAGTAAAACAAAGTTAACTGCTCAGTGAAGATTCTGAGTTAACTATGTTAATCTGAAATTTTTGTTTATCATACATCTGTATCCCACTGGTGACTAAAGTACATGACCTCTGATTCTGACAATCTTTACCCTCTATAATACAGAAGTTTAGGGTAAAGAATGGCAGATTTGGCTAGTGTGATAGGCTCACCCATGCATTTTATTTATTTTTAATTTTTTAATTTCTATTTATTTCTGTATGTGTATGAATGTACTGTCTGCTGTTTGTGCACCCGTGTCGTGCAATGCCACGGAGGTCAGAAGAGGGTGTCGGATTCCCCTGGAACTGGAGTTCTCCTGGAATTGGAGTTTCAGACTGCTCTCGGCCGCCATGTGGGTGCTGGGGATCGAACCCGGGTCCTCTGTAAGAGCAGTCTGCGCTCTTAACCACTAGGCCATCTCTCCAGCCCTTGCCCATGCATTTTAATCCTGATAACTATTCATCAGCCTGGTGTAATCACAGCCACCTCTGTCGTTGGTTGTGGAGAGGGCTTCCAAGCCACAGAGTTCTAGTATTTGATTTTGAAGAGGAGTTTGTCTACTTGGATTTGAGTTTTCCATGTTTCTTTCCATATACAAATTTCTGTTCAGTTTTCGAGTTGTAAGGAATCCATGGAACAGGAAGGCCATGTATCATTTATGAGTTCAGCTGCCTATCCAGTCCTTCAGGACAGTTTTCCATTGCTCTGTGCTCCACTTGTTCTCTTCTCGTCTTTACATGTGTTTGTATGCAACTCTAGCACTACATAAGGAGTGTGAATATAAGCCCAGGGCATGCTTCCTTATTTGCTTTTGAGGAGCAACAAGGTTTAATAACTAAAGGTAGAGATTTGGAAAATACCTTCTGGATTAAAATGCCATGTCTACCACTTGCTCAGCCCTAAGGAATTCATAATTTTGAGCCTCATTTCTTGATCTACCAAAAAGAAAGGAAAATAAAATAGCACCTCCCTTGTAGGGTATTTGTGGAAAGTAGATAAACAGTTCTCATAATATAGGCTTCTAGGAATGCCTTGTCAGTATTACCTTTCTCAGCAAGCTCATGATCTAGTAGCATTTAAAAGACAGTCATAACAGAATACATTTTGTTGGATGAATGAATATCTATTACAGCTAAAATAGCTCCCAGATATCTGGTTTACCCAATTACTTTATGCGGCAGCTCAAAGATAAAAACACTTTATTTTATATTCCTAAAACACCTAATAGTTTATCCCACAAATACTATTTAATGAATAGGCTGTGAGGAATGAAATTAGCAATACATTTATGAAAATAAAGTACATTCTGTCCTAGAATAAAAATAAGTTATCATAATTCAATATGCACAAGATACAGAAAAAGTGCATCCTACAAATATGAAAGTTATATTTCAGAAAATTATTTAACTATATACAGAATTATAAATATGCTAATATACTTCTGTGTAGCATATATGCACTCTTGAATTTATAATTTCAGAACTAAACTAGAAAAATGTCTATGAACTTTAGGACAGTTTGTATAACTACAGCACTGTTTAAATATCTCTGATAAGTTTCCAGAATAAAGTCCTTTTGGAAATGGATTAGAATCCAGAATTAAGACCTTTATATTCAAAGTAATTAGTAGTACTTAGCAGTTTTAGCAGCTTGACCTTGAATTTTGTGGTCTCCTCTCCAGACTATGTATAGATGTTTGTGTCAAGCAGTGTCTAACCAGTGTACAATGGATATTAAATTACAGGGAACACATAATAGAGGCCGTGGAACAGCTTTGGCAGTGGGATGTGTATCGGAAAGTTAATGCGGGAGAGGAAAGCAAATGGATGGATGTTCACACAACTTGCCTCTCATAATGTTTTGGGGGACTCAGAAAAGTGTTTCAGGTTTTCTTAGTAATTATGAAAAATATCTCCCTCTTTTTCTTTTATAGATGCACTGTAGTAGGATATACACTTGATTAGTCAAAAGAATTATGCAAAATTGATGGCTGCTTTATGATGTAAAACTATACTATCTTTTGCTAACTCCTGATGAACTTTAAAAGTAGAATAATTGCAATCCTATCACAGAGTTCAGAAGCTATTATTTTAGTGAAAATATAGAATCTGTAATTAAAACTTAGGCTAAAATTTTCTTAGTGATTTCAAATATGTAACTGGAAGTCATAGCCAAACTAAGATATATTATAAAATGATAGGTTTGGGGCTGGAGAGATGGCTCACCAGAGGACCCAGGTTTGATTCCCAACACCCACATGCTGGCTAACAACCAACCAGAACTCCAGTTTCCAGGGAATGTAATAATCTCTTCTAACCTCCATGGGCATTGCATGACCTGGGTGTGCTTACATACATGCTGGCCACATACTCATTTATTATTTTTATTTGTGTACTCATGTACACAAATAAAAATAATAAATAAAAATTTTAAACATAAAGGCACAGGTACCAAGAATCTGAGAAGCAGAAATGTAGATACACAACATTATCATGTATATTCCTTTTATATTAATTTGTTACAAAAGAACAGTAGGACCTTTTGAATAGGCGCATGCAAATTTTAATTTTATGATTTGTGACCATTATGAACATGTTACTTGCATGCATGGTTCCATCTGAAGCAATATTGTGTTTTAAGTGTGTAAAATTTTACAAATCCCCTTTCAACTTCATTCCATTAATTATGTTATTGTGAATTCAACTAATTTTAAGCTAAAAGACAGTCAGATATTATTCACTGAAATAATTGAACTTCTGATTCAGCAGCTATATTTCATTTCCCCACACTTTCCTCTCTCCATTTCCCTATCTTCCTTGTGGCTATATTTTCATCATTGTCCTTCTAGCTATGATTTATTCATCCTATTCCTCCTCCTTTTTGTCTTCTTTTATCACTCGTCGTTCTCTTTCCTTCTCTCATCAAGAATCCTGAATTTTTACAGACTACCTTTCACATTGTATTGAGTTCCTCTGCACAGAAATACAAGCAATATCTTAGAAAAAGGAGAGGAGCAACACTCAAGGGCCATGTTACTGGTTGCTCTTCACATAATCTGTTAGTTAGTTTTAAGCCATGAACACATGTATGTGGCTGGACCCAATTTAACTGCCTTTACCGGGAGTTGCTATGGATGGAGGGAATCAGAACTCTAACCAGAACAGAAGCTCCATTCTCTCCCAGGCTTCCCCATGCTAGGCTACCTCTCTGTACTTCTTTTCACTCTTCTGCAATTTTTGTGGACCACACATACCTAATATCACTATAAATGTCTTAAGATAATTTTGCTGGAATAACTTTGTTTGCAATGGTACTCCCTTTGAAGAGAGAATGAGGATTAATTAGTCACAAATAGATCTTCTCCATTAAAATCTTTATTCTGTCTAGAAGAACTCCAAGTTGTAACTATCTGTTCAATAGATTGATTGTCTTAGTTGTACTATAGTAAAATACGTGACTGCAATTTTTCCATTGTTTCAAAGATTTCTAAATGTATATTTAGGAATTAAGGCTTATAATGATGAAAAAGTAGTCATACATTCAAAAATGTATCTATTCTTCCTGTCAACAGGTTGTGTATTATGAAGTTTGAATTGTTCATGCTAAAAAGACCATTATTAAATATTGGTATACCTCCAATGATTGACACTTTTCTATAGCTTTTAAAATATTTTATTCTTTGAGAATTTCACACAACATATTTTGATCACGCTCACTTCTCCCTTCCCCCTAACCCTCCAAGATAACCCTTCCCATTTCCCTACCCCCATCCCAGTTTCATGTCTTCTTTTTGTGGTTGATTTTTAATAACCCAATTAATCCCATCCGTTTTGACATATACCCCTGTGGGGAGTATGCCCCTCGCAGGCTCTCTTTCTCCCAGAAGCTAATAGCTCCTCAGCTAGCGGTGGGCTTCTGACTACCTCTCTTCACATTGGGATTTTGCATGGCTTGTTCTGCTAGTCTCAGCATGCTATCACAACCACGGTGAGTTTATACATACAACTGCCTTTCTGTGACAAGAAAACCTTATATCAATGTTATCACTGCCACCTCTGGCTTACAGTCTTTCTACCACCTCCTTCGTAATGATCCCGGAGGGTTTGGGAGGAAAGCATGTTATATAGATGTTGTATTTAGGGTTGAGAACTCTGCAATCTAGTCATATGCACATGGATCAGCTGGGGGTCTCTGAATTAAATGCCATCCATAGCAGAAAGAAGCTTCTCTGATTAGAGCTGAGTGATGTACATATCTGTGGATATATCAGTAAGTCAGTAGGACTCAGTTTAATACTATTCCTCATAGCAGAATAATACTAGTAATTTCTCCCTCACAGCTTGTGACCTATCTAGGAATCACAGATTCCTATACCTAATAGTGCTAGGTTTGGGCTTCATCCTATAAAAGCAGTCTTAAATTCAATGAAAAAAAGTGATTAGTTAGTTCCATAACATTTGCACAACACTTGCACTAGTGGGCGTATCTTGCCAGGCAGTCATTATTGTAGCTCTCAGAGTTCACAGCTGGATAATTTTGATGATTACTTTTCTTATCTGGTAGCATGCATAGCACTTTCCAGCTCTATGAAAGCTAGACAGCAGAGATGAAGCTTCTGGGTTGGTAACAGCTTGATTTCTCCATGTTCTATGATTTGAATGTGTAGTGTCTTCAGCAATAGAGTTTTATCAAGTTCACTAACCAGCTTATGCTGTTCAGGATGGGCATTGTATCCACATATTACGGTAACAACATTTAAATAACTTATACATGTATGCAAATATATGTTAGAGAGCTTCTAAAGGATGTTTCCACTTGAGCTTTCAAAGGTCTTTAGTATGAACATTCATTCCCCGCACTCACTCCTCTACCCTCACTTCTCCCCAACCCTACTAAATCTCTGTTGCTCCATTATTCACCTTTCCCCATATATACCACCTATGTCTCATTTCCTCTTCTTGGAGCACTTCTTACCCCATGGCTCTTCATTAGTTTCCTAAACTTTACAGGTTTTCCAAATGAAACATGCATATCTAAAGATTCCAATCTAGTATCCACACATGAGACAGAACATACAATGTCTTTCTGGCTCTGAGTTTTCTCACTCAGGATGATTGTCTCCAGCTCAATCATTTATCCAAAGAAGTTCATAATTTCATTAAAAAAACTTTTCCCTTTGTATCACTAACATTTCTAAATATATTTCATAATTGATTTTTTTTCTGGATTGTAATTTTTCCCGTACTTCCTTTTATTTGAAAAAGGACCATTTCTTGTATTTCATTTATTTATTCTTATGATTTTTATGTGTATGAGTGTATTGCCTGCATGTTTCTAAATGCAACTGTGTTGTATAGTGCCCACAGAGGACAGAAGAGGATGTCAAATCCTCCAAAACTGGAGTTACAGAGGGCTGCTAGCTGCCATGTGGATGCTGGGAATTGAACCCAGGTCCTCTGGTAGGGCAGACAGTGCTTTAACCACTGAGCTATCGCTCCACACCTGCTTGTTTATTCTCAATCTTTGATTTACCTGGATCTTCCTTCTGCAGCTTCCATTCTCAATGAAAATAAAATACATTTCAGCAATTCTGATATAGTCTGCTAACAGAGTTTCTAAATCAAGGGGGAGATGAATGTTTGAAACTACTTTCATCCACTTTTGCCTCAGTGACATGCCATGGGTGGTCAAGGATGTGCAATTGCCAGATGTAGCACCTAATGCTTCTGCATTTATTTGTAACTCTGAGAAAGTAGAAACTGTCTGCAAAATAAGCATCAGGTCAGGGTCATCATTGTCTTTCTTCATCCATTCTTCATCATTAGCGGAATTAATAGAGCAGTTGCCAGGGAAATCTGGGTGTCTCATCTTTCTTGAATAAATCCTCTTGCATTTTTACACAGGTATTATACCTGTTAATTTTTTTTCATGCCCTTTACAGAGTGTGTTGATGCAACATTGCATTGTATCTGGGATAATTCCTTTATTTTTTTTAGTATATTAATTATTACTAATTATTTTATTTATTTTTAGTATACTAATTATTACTTATCTATAAATTTCATTTGAACATAAATAACCTCTTTTTTTTCATTTTTTTGTCTTTTTGGGACAGGGTCTCCCTGTAGCCCCAAGCTCTCTTAGAACTCACTCTATAGACCAGGCTGGCCTTAGACTCAAAGAGATCCACCTGCCTCTGCCTCCTGAGTGCTGGGATTAAAGGCCTGTGCCACCGTGCCCAGCTTATCTTTCTTTTGGTATTTTTGAGACAGGGTCTCCCTTTAGCCCCAGCTGCCAGGCAACTCACTATGTAGGCCAGCCTGGGCTTGAACTCATAGAGATCTGCCTGCCTCTGCCTCCCAAGTGCTGGGCATAAAGGCATGCCGCCACCACACCTGGCTCAGATAACCTGTTTTGACTGTTGCTCCCAGCTCCAGGATATGGTTGATTTTCCAAAAATATATTCTCATATGAGAATGAGACTAAACAACTGCAGTGAATGAGAAAGTGATTTATTTCTGTAAATCTTTCTTTTGTGTCTGCATTTGTTGCCAGCCTAATGTATTAGTCACTTTTCTATTGCTGTGATAGAACCACCACGACCAGGGAAACTTATAAAAGGAAAAGCTTATTTGAGATTATAATTGACATTCTGAGGGAATTATGGCAGGGAGGTGGTAGGAGGTGCCAGAGAAGGAAGCCAAGTTCACATCTTCAAGCAGGCACAAGAAGCAGAGAGCCACAAGAGACTGGCAAGGCTTTTTAAACTCTCTAAGCACCCCCCTCCACCCCTCATTGAAGTACTTCCTCCAGGTTTGATACACCCTCTAAGGCCTCCCAAAACAGTACCACCACGTAGGGTCAAAACGTCCTAATACTTGGAACCTGTGGAGGACATTCTTTTTCAAACCACCACAACTCGCAAACCTGTGGAGGACATTCTTTTTCAAACCACCACAACTCGCAAACCTGCAAACCTGGAAAGTTTGAGGCCAGGTTGGGCCACATAATGAGTTCAAAGATACCATAGTAAAACCCTGCTTCAAAAACAAGCACAGAATGCCTAAAGCACAAAATTTGCAAAATAATTATTTTTGAAAAGAGTTGGTGGCAAAAACACATTTATGAAGAAATATTATTTTATTATTTCTTTGCTCTACTTTTAAGAAAACTGGTATATAGAAATCATTTTAGGAGCCATTGTGATGACTAAGTGAATTAAGGTGCTTGCCACCAAGTCTAAAAAACTGTGGTCCAATTAATTCCACAGTCCTAAACTGTGGAAAGAGAGATCCAACTCCTGTATGTTTTCCTCTGACTTCCACAGGTGCATGTGCACGATAGT
>VZQC01013306.1:511919-569814 GCA_009823505.1 Rhizomys pruinosus
GAGAAAGAAAAGATACAGCTTTGCATTGAGTAGGATGTACCAAAAAGTGGCAACGGAAAGGTTGACCCGTCTGAACATTCAAAGGAAGAAAAGCCTCAGATTGCCATAAACATCGAACCCCTCTGTGGATCCTACATGTAACAACTGTTTATAATGAGTCCTAATGAAACTTATACCTTCTAGGTACCACAAAGGTTTTGATATGAGAGACTTTCTTGCCTTCCCCCCCATAGAACAAGGAGAAATATGACGATGATGAGGTCATTCTCCAACTATAAATTGGAGACAACTATTATAGAGGTAATCTCTTATAAAACCGGTAAAAATGCCTTCTTTAATTGACTAATAGACATAACAACTATGAAAAGGATTAGGGCATTTTAAAAGCTAACAATGAGACAACTTAACTACTATTATCTTTTTTTCCTTTAGCCTTGAAGGGGAATGAGATAAATTAGGTGTCACTGAAGAATGACCAAACCTGAGTGATTAACAGATTTATATGCATATTCAACCAGAGTCCAAAGTTTTAATAAATTGAAGACAGATACAAAACAAAGCTGGGGATGTTAACCTTTTTCTTGTTTCTCAATAATCTGTGGGCTCAAGTGAGGAGTCAGTGCTCCTCAGCATAAGCTGGTTAATAAACAGTTTAGAGATTCATACAAAATCATCATTTAACAGTTATCAGATAGTTTTGTGTAGTCATGGGATTATGTGCATACACATGAAATTTGCTTATTTAGTACTCATTTTGTAGGAATTACAAAGTATTCATCTAATATCTATATAAAATAATTATTCTAAAATATCAAATGTATTGATTTTCTTTCTTGTTATTAAAGCAAATTGTTCAAAACAGGTTCATGGCTAATCTGTGTAAGTGGCTATGAATTTCTTTCCATGTGACTGTGCCTCTCCCAAACCTTTTCTCAGGTCACCAAGGAAAAGGTGGGAGGGGGAATGTGACACTTACTATTAGGAAAATTTTATTGGCCATCTTTGAATTTTGAATATTTTGTATCAGTTCTTTCACTGCTACATTGACCATATGGGATTGTTCATACTTAAAGAGCCACAAAATCCAGAAATACATGTCTCTAGTCTTTGTTTCCATAGCTCCTCATGAGACAGGTGGCCTGCTTCTTATCTGGGTGAGGGCATGTCAGTAAGATACTAGAAAGTCTGCAAAAGAAGTCTTACTTAGGTTTATTACATTGGATCCTTGCCTCTTTGCCCAATAATGTTCCCCTATAACTTTTCACATCATACTTACCATAAAAGTACATGTTCTCCTGAGCAGTTGGGTCTCCAATATTGAAAGCTCTTTCATCGTGATTGTTAATCTGCCTTTTGCCCACTTGTCTGAGCCTTAACATGGATGAGAACATAATAGTCTCTTTTCTTGCTTTCAGAATGGTGATTTATCTGGTTGTCCAAAGGGAGAAGGATTCTGATTTCTGACACATGACAAAGTAAAATTAAATTTTCACCTCTGTCAAACTTCTCCTTGGCTCTAAATTCCCATAAATAGAATGTTCTCACTTTTTTCCATCCTTAAGAATCTTGCTTTTTTTTTTCTTTCTTCTCTTCTGACTCCTGTCCCATTTGCTAAGATCTGTAGTTTCCTCTTCCTTTACTTCAGTTTTCTTCCCCCCTAAACCTTGGTCACTGGGTAGCCAATCAGCATCCTCTCCCTTGTATAGGATAATCTTATGATTACCCTGACACTCCAGGGAAAGGAAACCTCAATTGAGGAATTCTTCTCATCTGATTGCCCTATGCACATGTGTGTGTGGATTTTCTTGGTTACTTATTGATGCAGAAGGGCCCGGTATAATGTAGGCAGTGCTACCTCTGGGCAGATGTTTCTGTGTATGAAGAAAACTGGCAGATACAAGCAGGAGGAAGCAAGCCAGTAAACAGCATTGCTTTGTGGTCTCTGCTTCAGTTTCTGCCTCCAGGTTCCAACCTTGAGCTCTTGTCTTGGGTTTCCTCCATGATGAACTGTAGTTTATAAGATGGAATTAACCCTTTCGTCTCCAAGATGTTCTTGGTCATGGTATTTTATCACAGTGACAGAAATCAAACTAGGACCACAAAATAACATCTCTTCCTTATTCCGTCAGACTTATCCTGCTGGACTTCCATATCTGGCCAATAAATTACTGCCTCTTCCACTTTTGTTCCACAGGAACTCATTACCTTTCTTGTCATCAGCAGACTCTGACTTCATTAGAAAGCTACTCCAAACTCAGTTTAATTCCAGAAATGTTTGGCTACCACTGATTTGTACTTAGTAAATGTTGTAATTACCCAAAACAAATATATCAAAACTTTATATTTTACTTTTATCTATTTATCTGCCTCAACACACAAAAATTTTAAGTTTGAATTTTTACAAGAAGTTTAAAATCACATATTATTTTCCCCACATTATTCTAGTGATCAATTTTACTTACGTTGTTTTTTTTTTTTTTTTTGGTCTCAGGGACTCTTTGATCAGATTGCTTCTTATGCCTCCTTCATTTCATTCTTTGGTTTTTATTTATTTATTTTATATTATTTATTATTATTATTAGTAGTAGTAGTAGTAGTATTTGGTCTTTTTGAGACAGGGTCTCCTTGTAGCTCTGGCTGTCCTGGAACTCATTCTGTAGACCAGGCTGGCCTTGAACTCATAGAGATCCGCCTGCCTCTGCCTCCCTAGTGCTAGGATTAAAGGAGTGTGCCACTACTCCGGGCAGCCTCCTTCATTCTTAATGCTCCTCCTCTTCCTAGGTTTTGCTGATGGCTACCTACAGATTCCTACTTCATGTGTTATTCCTTTGTTTTAGGATGCTTAAATTAATTTCTGAGAATGCTCTGGCTGCTATGTCACAATAAGTCACACTAAAATAAACAGGAAGTTATTTATTTTACAGTTCTGGAGGCTGGGAAATCTTCCATCAAGGCCTGGCAGGTAGAGTTTAATTGTGATTCTTTCCAAGCTTGTGGATGGCCCCCATTTTGATGAATGCTTAATTTATCTAGCTTTTTATTTTGATGCATTCACAGGGAAAGAGAAAGCTGGAACACACTGACTCTTCCTATAAGAACAAGAGTCCTAAAGGATCAGGGTCAAATCTTTATATTTTAATTTAACCTTAACTACTTTCTTTACTCCAGATATGGTCACAATGGGGTTTAGGAATTCAGCATATGAATTTTAGGTGGTCAAAAGCATTTTAAAAATATTTTTAATTATTCGAGAATTTTGTACAATGAATTTTGATCATATTCAGACCATCTCCCTCATCTCAATCTCCACTTTACCACCCTTCTAGTATTATTTGTAGTCTTTAAAAGGTCTATAGGTCTAATCTGTCTTCCCCAAATGCTTTTGTGTATGGATCAATCCCTTGGAGTCAGGTCACCCTATCAGTCCTCATTAAGAAGAGCTGACTCTCCATCTTCCAATAGCTATCAGTAGCCAATAGATCCCTAGCTACGGCTGAGGATTCTTGTCCACCCTCCCCCATACACGCTGGGTTTTTGTCATGCCTGTACTTACACAGTACTTGTGAATGCTGTCGCAAGCACTGTGGGTTCATATATATTCAGCTACTCTTTGGTGTCCAGACAACCCAGTTTCTTTGAATCATCCACCACCTCTGGCTCTTACATTCTTTCTACCCATTCTTCTGCAATTATCCCTGAATGTTGAGAGGAGAAGGTATGATGTAGAGAGACACAAACATTTGTTGGTAACAATCTTCTACATTGTCTTCATAATGAACTCTTCTTTGAAATTGTCCAGGCAAAATCTGTTCACATATCATTTTGAGTAATTATTCCACTTTTATGATTCTTTCAAAAGCATATTTCTTATGTATAAAACCTGGACTATAAGATATAAGGAAACAGAATAGACCCCATATCATTTTTATCTTCTAGTTACTTTTGTATCTCAATAAGTAGCATAGATGAAGCACAGAATAGCTCATTTTGGTTGAGGTATTGATACTTTAAAGTTAACTTATCAAAGAAAGATTCAGTTTTAGTGTATACAACTTTATGTTGAGTTATGCACTTAACTTGAATTGTGTTGAAGCTGATTCTCTGTATATAATATTCATTCAGTCTTTAAAAAATATTTAGGGCTGGAGAGATGGTCTAGCGGTTAAGAGCACCAACTGCTTTTGCAGAGGACCCAGGTTTGATCTCTAGCACCCACATGGCGGCTGAGAACCATCTTTAACTCTAGTTCCAGGGGAATCCGACACCCTCTTCTGACCTCCTCGGGATTGCATGACATGGGTGCACAAACCTACATCAGACAGTACATTCATATACATACAAAATAAATAAAATAAAAAAAAATTAAAAAAAAAACAAAAAGTATTTAATTCATCCAGCTCTAAGATAGTTTGAATAGAATAATTTAAATACATACAGTAAATTGCATGCTGAATACATCATTATTTTATTGGATAAATTCATCAAGAGTTGTAATATAGATAAAATAAGTTTATTCCATTGACTTTATATATCTTGAAAGACTACTAGTGTAAAACAATTGCTAAAATGGAAAGGTTATCTTGAATTGAGTACTGTATTTACTTTCAAACATATTGTTCAAGAGATCTGTTTATTTCATGTATACTTGTACTTTTTAAAGTCTTAAAGTTGGCCGCATTCTTTACCATCATTGATGTTATCCTGATTCAGATAGATGTATGTTTATGTATACACATATAAGGATATTATATATATATATATATATATATATATATATGGAAATACATATTTATGTTATCAATTACATTTGGAACTTTAGGTTAGATTTTTAGCTCACTGCTTGTGATTATTGTTACTAGTTCATCAACTCCTAGTTGTCAGAAAGGCATTTTTGCATGACATTTAATTTCTGCTATAAACGTTGAAAAATGATCTTGTCTCATCAATGAGGAAAACTCTCCCACATTTCTCCCCCTGTATTCTGTCAGAGCAGAATAATCTCTTGAATTATCTGTATAAAACATTTTGCATTGTTCTGGCAATGATCTGGCTGCATCACTTGATAGGAAATTGGGCATGTGTGGCTAGGCATCCAGAGGAATATGTTTACCAATGAATTATCTTCCAAGGTTTTGACACTACCATCAGTTATGCCAGATGCAAATCATTTACTCTCTGTCAGTTCAAATACACAGTCTTGTTTGGATGGCTTAAATCTATGTTGGCACCAAAATACAGCAAGCAATATTGCTCAACTTTTGAGTTGAAAGCATAGACAAATGTATACAGCGCCAAAAACATGGAAATAACACAACATTGACTGCATTTTGCTAAGTGTTAGTTAATGTGAGCATAGCATGAGACTGTCAAAAGAATAGTGACATTTCCTACTATAAAAATAGATTATTCATCATTGGTGATAGACCTAATTCTTTGACATGAGGGTCTTAGGACTACTGTCATGTTCTATATAGTCTGTAAGCCTTTTAATGCTTATAATGTCAAAAATTCAGCTCTTAGCAAATGCCCCCAGAGATACCAAATTCAGTTATAAAATCTGGGGATTTAAAAATGACTGTAGTTCTACAGTATTTCTGAGTTTTGTATCATGCCTATGACGATGAATTGGTAAGACTAGCAGCCTCAGGAGGGAAGAAAAGTGTAAGTGATTTTTATTTCTTCTTTATACTCATGAATCAAAGCAGTTCATATTCTAAAATCTTGGTTCATAAAGTAAGGATTTTTGGGGGTTGTTAGTATGAAGAAAGCTGACATAAACAAAACCAACACATATTTTCAAATAATTAATAGGTACAATTTAATTCTTTTTTGCAAAATAAAGGCAGAAATGAATAATGCTTCCTACCCAAGAAAATGCCTAAAGATTACAGAATACTCAATTGTCAGAAATATACTTCGGGGCTTTGGAGATGACTCAGAAAGCAAAGATCTTGCTGCACATCTTGAAGACATGAGTTTGGATACCCAGCTCCCAAATAAAAAGTTATAGGTGGTAGTGCTAGGCACTTCTGATCATTGCTGGAGAGGGAGAGACAAGAAAGTCCCTGTAGCTTACTGGGCAGCCAGGCTATTTAAGCAGTGGACTTCAGACCAAATGGGCAAGCTCGTCTCAAAAAATAAGATGCACAATTTATTAAGGATCCCTGATACTGACCTCTGACTTCCACAACACACATGCATACACATGTGCCTGTACCCACGTACCTGTGCAACCACAGACACAAGTACTAACACATATGCATATGCATGAAAATCTTGAATATGAGTTTCACCACTTAATTTCAGTTTTGACCTTTTTAAGCCTCAGTTTTCTCATCCATGATATAGCAATGACTTCCCCTAATTGGTAAGGATGATTACTGATTTAAAACAAGTGACACACATATATATGCAAGATCATATATGATAGCTGGAGGTCCTTGTCATGTTGTGAATGAGGTCATGAGGACTTTAACTGATTGGGCTGAGTGCTCCTCATCATCATTTGGCTGTAAAGATTCAACTCCAAACAAAAGGAAGAGCACAACTCCTGACTTTTCATGAGTGAAACAAATTTTATTTTAGTCAATGTTTTTCTTCTCTGACTTTGACATTTCCCTTTCATTCAGATTTAAACTGAGTGAGGTCATCATTTTTTACTTACTTTTTTTTTCCTCAGAGTTAGGAACTAAAGAGAATATCTAGATTCAGCAATAGAAAAACACATGCCAGGAAATTATTTGTTTTGCTTGAATATTTCATATGATTTGTTATAAAGCAGTTAAGTAAAATTAATAAGTAACCATAAGATTATTTCACCATTCATATATTTAGGACTTTAGGAAATTCTTCTTCATTTTAGTCAAAAGAATGATTTTATAATGTGAACCCTTTTTAATGTATTGATCGTCATGTGGGAGGTGAGGGATAACCAACATCTACTACATCCAGATTAAACCTGACATAAAATATTTCCTTAGCACACAGTGCAGCCCTCATCACTAGGTTTGGTCCAAAATGTCAGTTGTGCTCTTCTAGAAAAGCCCACTTCTATCAGTGGAATTTCTCATCTCAGAACTGGTAGCAGGCTAATATAAAGATGCTGGAAGATATCTCCACATGTTTTGAACATCATGCTAAGGTGACACATCTCAGGAAGAAATTTATATGTATTATTTTTTAAATACAATGAGCATACAGAATGAGATGTTAAAGCCATCTAAACTGAACAATGAGACTATAATAACTTATAATTTAATTATTCTTGGTGGGGAAGGAATTTTATATAACTTTTGCTAGATTTCCTGCAACTATTAAAGCAATATTCTTTGTTTATTCAAAGAGGTTTCATTTGCTAATACCTAGTTCCATGTGAACTATTTGAGAAAATATTTTCTAAACTAGTTTGATCTGCTTTGATCTTGTGAGTTGAAACTTGAGAGATCAGAAAAACCCATCCATAACTTCATTTGAAAATTGAGAATACTGGTAGCTAAAAAAACCTGACAAATTTTCCCAGAATTACATAAGTTACAGTGTACAGTCAGGATTCTATTTCTAGTCCATTAAGCAATAATCAGTATTTCCACACACTGCAATCTACATCATAAATACCTGAAGTTCATTGCAATAATTTTTAAGACACATTCTTCAACTTATATCTTTTTTTTTTTTTTTTTGTCTTTTCAAAACAGGGTCTTCCTGTTGCCCCAGCTGTCCTGGAACTCACTCTGTAGACCAGGCTGGCCTTGAACTCACAAAGATCCGCCTGCCTCTGCCTCCCAAGTGCTAGGATTAAAGGCATGCACCACCACGCCTGGCTCAACTTATATCTTAAACCTACCTTTTGAAAGCTGTTTTTTTTTTTCTTTCTAATTTCATTAGGCCAATGATGCCAACAGTATGAAACGTTTTACTTGACGCTTCTTCCCCCAGAGCCATTCTGAGAGCTGATAGGCCTAACTGGACTCCCACCGATTTACAGGTGTGGAAAAACTAGATTAAATGGCCTTAGGATAGATGTTCTTCTGTTTGATCAGAGTGAGTAGTGGCATGAGATGCGGGTTTCTCTTTCTCCAGTGAAAAACGGCTTCCCAGATATGTTGGTTTAATTTATGGGGATTTTACTGATTCACAAAACAAGTGAAATTTAAGATACACATCTTAAACTCAGTTTGTTAAAGGCCTGTGCTTTCAGTAACGAAACTCATAGTGACAGTGATGTATGGTTTTCTTTATGAGTCCTGAAAACTGATGGATATGTGATCTTATAAATGCTTAGACAAACTAATGCACATAATTATATTTTCCATTTGAAGTCTATTGCTAGGCATTCTAATACAATATCATTAGTTGAAATGGCCACGATGATACAGCTTGGGCAGTTTGTCACGGTAATTACAGGGTGATTATTTTTGACTGGAATAAAGATTTCAGTTTTAGTGTGGTGGCAAGCATCAACACAAATTACAAACCATCTTAGAAAATAGTAAAAACTTTAGAATTTTAATGCATTTTGTAGCATTATTCTGAAATAATTTCTCATTAAAAGAAGGTTCATAAGTTGGATAAATAAATTACTTTTAAAGTGATTAAAATATGGCTTTGTCAAAAGGATCCCACTTATCTCATTAATGGTTTCTATGTATAAAAATGTCAACATTAGATAAAATTTGCATGTGGTAAATAAGGCTTATGTCATAATTAACAACCTTTGAAGAATTTTTTTTTCTGCAGACACAAAAGTATGGCATTTATCTTCACTATTTTCAGCGTGCTTGATTAAAGTAGACAGTGTCCTAACATCTGTATTGAAAACTATATTAATCAATTGATTAATCATGCAACATTAATCAAAAGCCTTCCTAAGTGTTTTAGTATTTGAGCAGCTCTTAGTATTTTCTATCTGATCCCTTTTAAGGTGTCCATTAAAAAGATTAAATTTGGGTGGTAAATATTGAGGGGTTGTGGAACTTGTGGCTTCTCACTGGAAGGTCACAGCCACCGCTCATTAGTGCTACTTTTAATGGGATCAGAAGCAAAAGTTTTGAATATGTGACTGAATCAATTAATCAGAGCTGCAGTTGACTCATTCCAGTAAGTCGTTTAGTATTTGCCGAATTGGCACCAGAGCCATCTGGCTGATTTGTCCTCAGTGATTTGCCTTAAACCAAAGAATATTTTTTACTTAAGAGTTTAAACTGAATGTCGGATAAACAGATGCAGCAGTTGCTATTCACTATGTTGGTTTGCAGAAGCTAGTTAAAAGTCAGCCTTTATTATTAAGAATGTATTTAAATGATCTAAGTTGCCCTATACAATGAGTGTAAAACTTCCTATTACTGAAGTGGATGATACAAAATGAAATGAATTACTTCAATGTTTAGTGAGATTCAACTGAATTTTGTAGCACACTTTGAAGCTTACTAATCAACTGTAAATTCCAAAATTGGTGGCTTAGCACTGGTTAGTTCTTTGATTTTCAAATTCTTTTATAGGTAAGATTAATCAACCAAATTCCTTCAGCAAATGTGGAGAATGTTCCTATAAAAACAAACAGAAAATTACTCAGTATAATTCAAAGAAGCTCATTGTAATAAACGTTCATTGGGCAATGAACATAATTATTTGTCCTTTTCAAAAGGCAGCACTTTCCTCTCCTTTGTGTCCTCTGTTTCTGATTCACACTGCAGCATTTGTTCCAGATTCACTGATATTTATTCTTTTGCAGTGTGACCAGTGATTGGCTTTGCAAATTGTTTTTAATCTTATAACTTTTGTTACTGATAGAGAATAATTAAAATGGTATCTCATTCAAAGAAACCAAACCTTGTCATTTTTGAGGTATATTTTTACCAACTTTCCAATAGAATTTAAACTATCGACATTTTGTACTGTGGTATGGCCCATCTATTTACTCCTGCTGTTGCTTAAGGGAAGCTGTCTAGGTGAGAGTTTCCAGATTAGTGCAAAGGACTTTATGACTTGTTAAGTATCTAGGTATGGCTTTATTTCAGCAAAGGGATTACATGACAATTTTAAAAATTTTCAAATATATTCTGAAGTTTCAGCAATAGACATGTATTTAGACTACTGCATTTAAATACACATGAAAAGCTTCTGTTCAAAGGGTGTGTCTTTTTTCATTACCATTTACTTGAAATGCAAAAAGATTTATTAGTATAGTGTGGCCCAGAGAAGCTTATCTGTAAAATGATGATGATGCGCCACATCTGCATTCCTCATGTAGATAGAAGCATCCAAGGAAAAAAGTCCATCCTAGCTTTGTATAGATATTGGGAAGTTACTTCATCATGATTTTTTCAATCTTGCACATGTTACAGAAATATCTCTAAAGTAGATTTTTTACATTGTATTTAGTATTTAAGAAAGATAATTTAGAGAGTTCATTTTACTTCCAAGATTGATTAACGAAGTTACCATTTTCTTACTCTTCCCAATTCTATGCTATCAGCAGACTAGTGCTTTTGGAGAGTTACAGAATAAATCTAATTATGATAAGGTATTAAAAAATTGGTTTCTGTTAGCACGCATTATCTACATTATAATTCTGAATATGTGTTTTGGTATGCAGTATCTGCATAACATTCTTAGTTGATTAATACTTAGTGCTATTCAGGTACCTAACAAATGTTATAAACCTTTATTTCAGTTCTTTGTTGCCAAACATTTACATGAAAAAGAAACATGTCTAAAAATAATCAGAAATAGCTTTGGTTATGTCTATGTGTGTACATTATTGCATATTTGAGTTATATTTTCATTTTGCTATTGACGTGAAGCTTGGTTGCCTTCAGCAGGGAAGGAAACATAATCTGCATAATTCCCATTAGTTCTTCATTGGGCAAATGCATTTTGATATTCTATAGTAGGTTGCTTTGTAGCTAATCATTTTTGTACTTAGCAGCAGGTGTTATGGTTATATGGAAAAATATCATACATTTAAAAATTAAGGGATTAATTTACCCAAGAAACTTCTATATTCATCAATTCATTAGTTCAGCTCGTTTGAAAACTTGCAATACAATTAGTCTCTAATAAGATCAGTTTTACTACCTGAGTTACTATCCAGAAAGCATTTTAGGAAAATGGTCATTTTTTTATCTTGCTTTGGTGACATAATCAATTCACGTGGCATAATAAACATAAGAGGAATATTATTTTACTATATTTTGCTTTTGGAAAATCTTTTCAGTGAAGGGATAGCTACAACATGACTGTGACATGTGTTGGAGATGTTTTGCTTTACTGACTTTGGCTAAAATTTCAACTTTAAGCATTCCTATCTTAATGCTCATTTAAAAGTTGACTTTTGTAGATTTCATACTGATAACTCCCTTCTGAAACTATAAATTGCAAATGTGAACTGGAAATGTAAAATGCAGCTGCATTCCCACCTATTTGGGAGGTTGAGGTGGGAAGAATTGCCTGAACTGAGGGTTTAAATCTAGTCTGGAGAACATAACAAGAACTCATTCTTTACTGTGTTCCAAGATAGTTTCTGAGACACATCTGTTTCCTCAGTTTGTAGAAAAGGGAACATAACATGTTCGTTGTCTGACAGATTTATTGGGCAGACTAAGTGTGATAAAGGAATTAATAGCATTTTAAAACATTTCCAAAGATATGTACATTTTAATTTTAATTCTGTTATTAGTCAAAAATTTCATGTCATGTTTAGAACACCAGTAAAATAATTATTTTGTGAGACAAATCTCAATGTGTATGTAGCCTAGGCTGGCCTTGATCACAAGTCCTGAGATTATAATTATGTGTGCAGCTAGAACAAATTCAGGTTTTACTTATAATAAAAACCCCAATTCTCCCCTGTTTTTGCTTTCCTTACTGTGTAGACTATCAAATGCTTTAACTTACCTGACCTCGTTATATAATAGGAAATAATTCACAAAACATTGAAAAAATTAATAAAATATAAAGCTCTGAGAATATGTAGCAAAATAGTCTCTTTATTACTTTTACTGTTACTGTGGTTAGACTTAATCTTTAATATTGTGATCCAATCCTTAGCCTGATACACAAAAATACACGCACACACTCACACACACACACACACACACACACACACGTACACACACACACACACACACAGGAATACACACACACGTTTTTATAGTGCTAAAGACTGAGCAGCCTGGGGCTCTCAACCTTCTAGCCAAGTGCTCTACTACTGACCTTGATGACATTTTCATAGAATCAAATTCTTATGATATTAATTTGCATCAGTGATCAGAGAAAAATGTTCAAAATAGGGTTCTCCACATATTTTGAAATGATGATTCCTCTTTGCTAGTACAGTTCTTAATTCTTTTATAATAATAAAAGCCTCAACAGAAAGCTGAAATGTGGACTAAAATTGTTCCTCACTGTTCCAGAAATTATGTATTTCCCCTGTGAACATTCTGGGAATAGATTTGTCTGCTAGGCAGTAATTGTATTGATAATTCTAGTCACGTATCTTATCCTATTATGAAGTTAACCTGTTGTTTGTATTGCTCTGGATATTTTAAAATAATATAAATAAGGTGAGAAGTTGTGTAGGAAGTAATTCTGAGTAAATGTATCCTCTCATTCGATCCTGATCTCTAGTATGTCAATGCATACGGCAGCATTGCCTGATTTTGTATTGAGGTAAAACATCCATCAATATTGTTTAGGACAAATACTCATCAAATTTATCAGCCTCACTCAAATCTACTAAAGTTTTCAGGAAAACTTTATGGCATTCTTTTTGTCTACTGATTCCTTTTTTTATTTTTTTATTTTATTTATTTTTTATTTTTTATTTTTGGTCTTTTCGAGACAGGGTCTCCCTGTAGTCCCAGCTGTCCTGGTACTTGCTCTGTAGACTAGTCTGGCCTTGACCTCACAAAGATCCTCCTGCCTCTGCCTCCTGAGTGCTAGGATTAAAGGCGTGCGCCACCATGCCTGGCTTGTCTACTGATTCTTTATGTTCATTTTCTGTATAAAATGTTTGAATATGGGAACTTCTTATATATGATAAAATTTATCTTATGTTAGAGATGCATTTTCTCCCATAGTTTCTTTTCCTATTCATTGGAATCCCTCTGTGTTCATAAGGCTCCCCCAACCTTCACATGGTTCACTTTTATTTTATTTGCTTTTTAGTTACTTAAAATCTTGATGCATTCAGGAGTCACAATTTAGTTTTTCAGTGAAGCATAGACTAAATTTAACTTCCAGTTCCAAATAAGGGGAGTTAATTTTGAAATGTATATAGAATACACCTTGGAACTGCCAGGATCTATCCATTATGAAAAAGGGGACATATAGGTAAGTGGGCAGAAAAACTGATCAAGAGTTAATGCCACAGGTAATCAAAAAGCTGCCAGTCACCCAAGATAACAGGCTATCTATAGTTTCCTATGAGTCAGAAGTAAGATCTGGTCAGATTAATGACTTAAAAGTGCTTCTTTCAATGAATTAAAAGTGAGGGGAAAGATGAAATTCTGAAATTCTCCATAATACTATGTAGTATTTAATATGCTTTTCTCTGCTAAGATTAAAAAATAGATTAGGGTATTTGGCAACTACTGTGAAAGGCAGAGGCAGTTTTCTTTAAGAGTGTTGAGTGTCAAATCTGGTAGGCTGGCCACAATTTTTCATGGCTAACAAGAATCCATAACTCTAGTTCCAGGGGATCTCATGCTTTCTTTGGCCTCCACAGGTGTTGCATGCACATAGTATACCTGACATGCATGTAGGCAGGCATGAATGTAGAGGAGAATTTTTAAAATTTCAAAAACAAAAATGTTTGAAAAAACAACTATATAGCATAGGTTTACTGATTTTTTTTTTTTTTGGTCTTTTCGAGACAGGGTCTCCCTGTAGTCCTAGTTGTCCTGGAACTCACTCTGTAGACCAGGCTGGCCTTGAACTCACAAAGATCCACCTGTCTCTGCCTCCCGAGTGCTAGGATTAAAGGCGTGTGCCACCACGCCCAGTCTGAAATATTTTTTTAAATGCTGTTCTTTGAGTTTGTAAACTCACAGCAAATTTCAGATGCTTATATATAATTTTTAGAATCTTATTTGTCAATCTGTATAAAAGTTGAAGAAAGAGATAGTTCATAATTTTCTTGCATTTTAAGCATAAAATGAGTATCAACTTTGTATGAAGAGTTGTATGAGCAGCTTTTCATTTTAATATAAGACACTGTTTAACCTTATTTCTGAGGAGATATGAGCACATGACCATGCACACCAGACAGGGAACCAACTACAGACCCCACCAATACCCAATTTGAATAACTAAGGAGATTTGTTTGGGATATTTATAGGTGCACAGTGAAGAGGTTACTTACAGGAATAGAAATAACTCCAAGTCAGCTGTATCATCAAAAGCCCATGCCAGCATCAGTGACAGCTCATAAAAGCAGGTAACCTGGAGAGCAGGTGGCAATTCAGCATCTTGTGCAGGGTCATTCCCAGGTAGCTCAGCTGGGCCTGAGCTTTTCTAGAAACTCAGCTTCTCCAGAGTCTTCCAGGCTGCGTGGCAGGTATGAAAATCTCTCAGCCACCCCCCTCCTGGAGTTTTTAATCACTCACACATATGTACACACATACACATACATACACACATAAATATTTGTGTGTGCGCGTGCGCGCGCGTGCGCGCGCGCGCGTGTGTGTGTGTGTGTGTGTGTGTGTGTGTGTGTGTGTGTGTGTGTGTGTAGGGAGGGGTGGATCAAGAGAATCTGGTCAGTTTCAGAGACTTCCTGAAACTGACTTGTTATTTCCTAAGCTTAATGGAACTTCACTACAGGATGGAATGTTTCACCTCCCCTTAAAATAGCCTGTCATTTACCTCCCTTTAGAAATCCTGTTGTTTACTTCGCTTTAGACACCCTGTTGTTTAGTTAACTTTAACTATCCTGTCAGAAGAAATTGGAGAAAATTACTAAGCAACAGATACAAAAATCTATATTAAATAAAAATTTTTCAGATGCTTTAAATTATTCTCATAAATATCAAAGAAATTAGGAATAAAAGTTAGGTTACCTTTTAAGTTTTATTGCGTATTTATTTTCTGCATGTACATGTGTTTATTTGTATGTGTATATATGTGCACATATACAAGTTTGAGGTCAGGGAACAGCTTGTGGTAGCGAGAAGCTGGCTTTCTCCTTGCACCAGGGAGTAAAGTCTTAGGGTTCAAACTCAAGTCTTCAAATTTGTCAAAGGCAACAAGAGCTTCACCTGCTGAGCCACTTAACCAACCCAGGCTCATGTTCTCAATGATTGCTAAGATGTTTCAATTATGCATTTTTATTCTATAAGCGTGTTTAACTATGAGCACACCAGAAAAAGTTATTAGTTGTCATGTTCAGTTGTATTGGATATTTTTTGATGTTCCTTAATAATTTTAGCATTTGGAAATGATATCTGCATGTTATAAACTATTAGAAGTTTTGTAAACCAAATGGACATAGTTTCATTCCAAAATCCATGCCCTTAACCCCCTTAGATTTATACAGTACTACAAAATATACAAGAAAGTGAATACACAAACTATTGTTGAAAATTGTTTCTCTAGAAATCTCATGTTTTATTTGTTTGAAATTATATCTCTATTTCTCTTCTACCAGAAAATCATCACCTTTTTAAAAAATATATAATCAAGTATAATTTATACAATAAAACTCATTTTAAAACATGCTGAAAAATATAGCTTATGTAATCAAGCTCATTAAATTTACTTGTCAGGAAGTCTGTGACTCTCTTGATGGGGTCTGCAACCATTTAAATGTATGCACTGTTGCCTTTTTCTTCAGTCTCTCCTTCCTGCCATATTTGCTTCAAAAAATGTCTTCAATTGCAATTGAGTATTTTATTTTATTTTATTTTATTTTATTTTATTTTATTTTAGTCTTTTCGAGACAAGGTCTCCATGTAGCCCCAGCTGTCCTGGAACTCACTCTGAAGACCAGGTTGGCCTTGAACTCACAAAGATCCATCTGCCTCTGCCTCCCAAGTGCTAGTATTAAAGGCGTGTACCACCACGTCCGTTGAAATTACGTATTTTATAAAATCATCAAGAAACATAGGTGCATGCTTGGTTATTGGAATTTTTAAAAGGTCCAAATGTTTGTTTCCTGATCTATTTAATCTGTAATTGGAAACTAAATTTACTAATTATATACTTAAAGAAACATTAATCTTTTCTTCTTCCATATAAATTTCTTTAAATGTTGTTATAAAGTAAAAATAAAGTGGTATTTCTGTACTTTATGATAATCAGTATCAACATTAATTCCTTTTAAAAACCGTTCTTTTGCTACATTTTGTTTTACTTGAAACCTACAAAATGAATATTGGAAAGAAATAAGGTTATGTTATCTGCAGCCATAGTCTACCCAGCCCAGCGTCATCAGTATGCTTTGGATCTATTCAGATCCCAGACTCATTACTAAACCCTCAAAAGTTTGTTAATTATGACCAAGTAAAAATTTAATTTGCTCTAAAAGTGCGTGGTGAACATGGTTATTTCAATTAAGTCTATATTAGAAATTGGCACTAGAGGGAGCTAAGTAATTGTATCATTTATGTGTTCAGGAGGAACTGAACATTCATTTAAAAACTTGTATTTTTCTCAGAACCTGCTGATTTTACAAATATGGCAGCCATGCCTCAGCAAATTATAAGCAATAATGAATTAGTTAATTTTCTTTAGTGAAAACTGCTATGGCAAGATTATTAAATTACTGTATTTCTACTTATTGAAAGTAGCTACTACCCAGTAAATTAGGATTTCTAGGACTCTTTGGGGAAAGGGATTATTACTATTATCCATGCTCATCATTATTCTAGCCCTAACAGAATTAAAATGCTCAAAGTACCTGTTAAAAAACAGTATTTTGTTCCCAAATTTATACTTTGATAAGAATGTGTCCTTCTTGAATAGGTTCTCAGTACAAATGAGGAAGCAATTTTATTTTCATGAAATATTCTGGGAATATAGTTAGTTTGATTACACTGAGGGTCTGATTCAATTCTAGAATATTCTTCCCTAACAAGCAAGTTTATCATGATCTGAATAAAGTTGTTATTTTCTATCTTTATACTTACCTCTAAAATGAACAAATGTCAAAAAACAGTATGCTTTATTTTATATAACACTAAATAAAGAGTAGAAATATAAGTTCATATATTTTGTATGTAGCATTGGGAAACACTCCCCTTTAAAAAATTTTTAGAAAATAAATATTGGTGAAATAGGAAATTGCCATTCTTACTGTCTGATCTCAGGAAGGCATGGCCAAAGGAACACCCGAGTGAGCTGACATTGTAAGTGACCATGGCCAACTACAAGTCCTGGAGGGAAATAGCATTTAGATGTTAGAATAAGATGAGGTTTCATTTTGATTCTATTCTCCTTTGAAAACACAAGGATATTAAAAATATTAAAATAAAACTCATTGTTATATGGCGACATTCTCTTGGTTAACTTTATTTCTTTTAATCAATGCCCCATCAAAAGTACTTTGATTTTTTGGGGTGCTGGAGAGATAGCCTAGCGGTCAAGAGCACTGACTGCTCTTGCAGAGGACCCAGGTTTGATCCCCAGCACCCACATGGCAGCTAAGAACTGTCTGTAACTCCAATTCCTGGAGAACTCCAGTTCCAGGGGAATCTGACACCCTCTTCTGACCTCCGCGGCATTGCACGACAGGGGTGCACAAACCTACATGCAGACAGTACATTCATACACATACAAAACTAAATAAAAAAAAAGTACTTTGATTTTTTAATAATGTTTCAAATAAGGGAAATGGCTGTTATTTAGGTATGCTCCAGTTTGTTTGTTTATTTATTTATTTTTCTTTTTTGTGTATGTCTTGAGTATGTATCTATTTCTGTAGGTATGTTCATATATGCATATGAGTGAGCATGCACATGCATGCAGAGGTGAGAAGTTAACACTGCCAAATTCCTTAATTTTTCTTCCCTTAATTTTGTGTGGCAATGTCTCACTGAAGTTGGAGCTCATCATTTTGACTAGGCAGGCTGACCAATGAGCTTCGGCATACAGCTGTCTCTGATCTCCAGTGCAGGAATTACAGATGTGCAATGCTGTACCCAGCATTTATATGGGTGTTGGTGATCCAAACTCCCTGGTCTTTATGCTTGTGCCACAGGCACTTTACTGACAAAGCCATTACCGTAGCCACAGGTTTATTATTTTTTTTTTAATTTTATTTAATTCTGTATGTGTATGAATGTACTGTCTGCATGCAAGTTTGTGCACCCGTGTCGTGCAATGCCGCGGAGGTCAGAAGAGGGTCTCGGATTCCCCTGGAACTGGAGTTCTGGAATGGGAGTTTCAGACGGTTCTCAGCCGCCACGTGGGTGCTGGGGATTGAACCCGGGTCCTCTGCAAGAGCGGTCGGCGCTCTTAACAGCTAGGCCATCTCTCCAGCCAGCCACAGGTTTATTTTTAATATGATATTATAGTCAAGGAAAATTTAACATGAAAAATAAATAAAATTACAATCAGCATACTCTATTTGATATCCTATAGCAGTGATTTTTTTTTTTAGTATTTTATGAAAATAATACATTCTTCAAAATCTATTTTATTGTGTTCTGTTAAAATTGTATGTATTATTTTTACTTGATGTGTATGGGTGTAGTACCTGTGAAGGAAATTGGCACAAGATAGGGCCATTTGGTCCCCAACCATCCAGTTCTATAGTGGGGACGTTTTCTTTTCCCCAGCCTGGATGTGGAGATCGGCCACACAGTGGAATCCTGAGAGAAGCCACAAGGATGACCAGAAACAAGTCTTCTCTGCAGCCCCTATCTCTCCTGCAACAGCCGCCCCCCCCCAACCCTCTTATAGCTGCTGCTACTGTGTGAGACTCTGACCTGCCTCCTTATAGCTGCACAGCCTCCATCCCAGGGAAGGTTGTTGCCCCTCACTGCCTGTACTAATAAACATAGTCTAGGCTGTTGAGGTCAGAGGCCATCTCCAAATTTGAGATATGAACTGTAGGTGATGAGGACATATATGAAATTAGAGAATCTAGACAGTATAAAACATAGAATTGTTTTATAATCAGATTCATTTGGATTCAAATGTAACCTATACCACACAACAGAAATATAATCTTAAGAAATTTATATAGTGTTTGAGTCTCAATTTTATTATCAAAGATACTTCATAATACATATCACTGTTATCTTTTGCTTAAATGCTATAATTTCTGATTTCTTTGACTGTGGTCACTGAACCTCTAGAGCTTATATAGATATACTGAGAATCAGCATGTTAGGATATAACTTGCTTTGATGTGTAAAGGCCGTCAATTCCATGCTATTATTGGCAACACAGAATATTAAGCAATCAGTAGTTGAACATAGTAGGGAAGAATAGTTTTTGAGGTGCAGGGAAGTAAAAGGAAGCTGAAGGAAACTTGGGTGAAATAATGAAAGGCCTTAGAGCTATAGGAAAATTTCTACTTGTGTAAGCAATGCTGCATTAGTAGAGGGGTATGAAACAAGAAACAGCAGGAATAAAGTTGCCTTCTTTCATTTTTAACTCAACGATGGTTTGTAAAAGGCTCAATAGGTTGTTTTTTTTTTAATCATTCAGGTTAGGAGATTTTAGAAGAGTCAGCATAGAAGAAAGAGAAAGGAGCATATGAAACAATTATATGGAAATCAAATCTCAAAAATTAGTGACTCTTGAATGTGGACTATGCATTAAGATGTTATGATCTGGTTGGAGACATGGCTCAGCTGTCTTCTGGCTCCAAGAGCACTGGCCGCTCTTGCAGAGCACCAGTTGTTCTCCCAATCCCACAGGGTGGCTAACAACCATCCCTAAGTATAGTTCCAGGGGATCTGATGCACTCTATTGACCTCCACCAACACTGCACGATATGGGTGCACTTACATACATGCAGGCAATACACTCATACACATAAAAATTGGTTTTTATTTATTTAAATTTATTATTTTATTTTTGTTTTATTTTAATTAGTTTTTATTGTTATTTTATAATTTGTATTGAATTTTTGTGTATTTTATACAAAGCATCTCAATCTTAGTCAACTTTATAGCCCTTTTTCCACTGATACCCTCCACATCCCCAACCCCCAAATTTGTAGATTCTGAAGGCATAGCTGAGATCCACCTCCTGGTATAAATACAAGTAACCAGTCTCTCAGCACAAGATGACTTGTGGATGATCAGACTGTCTTGCTGATGTCCTATCCGGAAAACCTGGGGTAGGGGCAGTGTTTAATGTCCAGTAGGGAAAAAGGAGTGTATATATCGAAGGAATTGACATACTTGAATTTAATGGAGGAAAATTGCACTTTTAGTAACAATCTGGTCTTGATAACTATTTACTAAATGTCATTTCTTAGAGTACTCAATAAATACAAACTCTTGAACCACTGTATATTTTTCTTTTCTTAATATATTTGTAGCACCTAAAATACTGTAGGACAAGTTGGAAGATTTCAAGAAAATTATTTCTGATAACCTCCTTCTCAAGGTCACATAACTTTATATAAATATCCAAAAGACTTTTCTGACCTTTTGTCAAAGTTTCTTTTTACAAATTTTGCAAAACTGAAAAAGCAACTAGACAGAACAGTTCTTCTCAGGTCTGGCTCCTTGTTCTTTGGTTTTCCATTCATTTGTCTCTTCTCAGAGAAATTCTGATGATCTTAGCTCCATTATTTTCCCACCATGAATCACTTCTACTTTGTTTTAGTGATTTGTATATTTCCTTGAAATCATTGACAATAACTGTAAATAGCTATAGTCATATGTAATTAAAAACACCTGTGAGTTATTCGTGTAGTCAGTGAGTGAACTATACAAGTTTTTTCTATATAAATATCTATTTGCTGAACAAATATGTATGAATTCTATATTTTTAGATTGAGCAACTTAAAGGGTGATCGTAACTAATCTTTGAATTGTAAAAACATGGCACTTTTTCATGAAACATTATAAGATACAAATTGAGGTGCTTATGAGAAACTAAGAAAGATATATTTTTAAAATAAATTTGGGGCCACAGAATGACTAATCAAAACATGATAATGGATGTGAACAAACTACATCTTCATAAATCTAAAAGTTTGAGAAAATATTATGGAAAAGTTATTATCATTGTCCAGTCTGGGTTTTATAGATCTGCACATATTTACTTAATGATTATTTGACTCTGTGGATTACTCAAATTTTAATTTCTTTGAGCTTCTTGAGGACCTACTTAAATATGAAATTTTAGCTTACACTAAAAAAGAAAGACTAAACAAAGATGACAATTTTGGTGATAATGTAATAAGGCTATCTAAGTGTTAAGGAAGCATTTTCAAAGGGTATAAAGAACAACTTTTGTGCAAAAGTTGAATCAGTAAGATGTTGAAACAGTTAAAAAGTTAGAAGTTAGATACAAAGTAATACTACAATAAACTTGCAGATTTATGTATAAAACTTGCTCATGTCTTCATGGGAATCACAATCTTCAGATTTTCTCTTATACCAGGTAGGAACCATTTGTTTCTTTGTCAGCCAACAATCCACAAGTTAATTGGTTCTTCCAAAATCTATAAAAACAAGAGGTCAATAGAAATTCAAGCTCAGCCTGGCAAGAAAAGCATGCACACAAAACATATGTGTGCATGTGTGTGTGTGTATGTGTGTATGTAGAAGAGAGAAAGAAGAATATACACCACAGAGCATGTGTAGCTAACAAATCACCATCAGTCTCACACATCATTTAGACATATGCCGTTTAGGGCTTCCATATTCAATCTATTTCTATAATTTTAAGCATGCAAGACTTAATTGAGAAAGTGTTTCAAAAAACCTTTTCTTAGCAAAAAAAAAACTACCTATGAATTTAATTATAGATAATTTACATGCTCTAGATTGTTTTTCAAAATAAATCTGTGATTGATATTAATGTAAAAATTAGTGAACCCTTCTAGAGAGTCTGAAATATTTTTAATTTGGAGCCAGATAAAAAAAATTCAAAACTATAACCATTAAAACGCAAACACTATTGATGACCTAGCATTGTTTAGCTGTTGTTTTATTCAGTGTCTTGGGCAGCTGAAGTAAATTCTCCCTTTGATAAGAAAATGATGAAATGCGTATAGGGTGATCTGGCATGCACATGATTTAACATAGATATCTAAAATATATGATAGTTAATGAAACATTTCCAACATACATTGTAGAGTTGAGGAATTCAATGTTTAAGAGATTTAATAATATCCAGAATTTCCCCAAGTATTTAATAATAGGATCAATATATCTTAGTCTAATTGAAGCTGTAGGCTGATGTTTAACCATGACTTTCATTTTTTAATAGTTTTTCTATAGGTAATTTTCTTAATAATCTCTATGTATTAGTAAGTTATTTTTTTTCTCTAGCTACATTATTTTCTATAATAAATTAGTTATAGTAATGTTATTGAAACAACAAATACTAATTAAACATCTCCTTCTTCTAGTATTTCCATCCTGTATAACTTTTCACAATACTATCTTATGGGAAATACTGTTATTCTGACTTTGTGTTTTGCTAAATTTAAATGAAACCTTAATAGCTCTGAATGACTATGAAATGACCAGGTCTGTCTGAATTTCTTCTGGGGGCTTCCTCTCTCATGAGTACTGTCTGCCTGACTCTGTTCAGGACTTCCTCTATCAGGAGTATGATTCCTGTTCATCATTGGAGCATATTAATTTAAAATTTATATCTGTAGATGAATTTCAAAGTCTACCTTTGCATACACTCTAAAGGCAAGCTTAAGTTTGTGTCCCAATACTTGGAACTCCATGTGTAGCTATTGACTTCCTGACAACAACCTTGCTTTCCTCTTTGACATTACGTTCATGGCTCATCAGTATGGTTTAATCATTTCTATACTCAAAAATGTTTCTCTTGGTATAGAAAAAACTCGAGATTAAATGCCAGTTTCCTGTTTCTCTGTTTTCTTATTTGCTTACATCATTCATCTAGTCATTTGAATGCTGTTGTATGTGGTTAGAGTATACAAGGAACTTAAATAGGAAAACAGATTAATAGCTTTAATTTTAAAATTACTAGGATATGAGGAAGGGATCAAAATGTGTCTTGGTTTAAGCTTTTGTTTCTAAAAGAAAGCAAGTTGGGGGCTGGAGAGATGGCTCAGCAGTTAACAGCACCAACTGCTCTTGCAGAGGACCCAGGTTTGAATCCCAGCACGCATATGGCAGCTAAGAATTGCCTGTAAGCTGGGCATGGTGGTGCATACCTTTAATCCTAGCACTCAGGAGGCAGTGGCAGATGGATCTCTGTGAGTTCAAGGCCAGCCTGGTCTACATAGTGAGTTCCAGACCAGCTGGGGCTATAGGAAGACCCTGTCTCAAAAAAAAAAAAAAAAGAAAGAAAATTGATAAATTTCTGTGAAGTGTTTGCCTCTTCAAAAAAATAAGGAAGGGACAAGGAAACATGAAGAAGTACACCATGGAAACTAGTGGGTAAGCTCATATGCCCCTAAACTTAGCACACTGACAGTCTGCTCCCTTCATTCCTTCTCTCCCTTCCCTCAGCTGGCTAGTAAATCAAGTGCAAGACTTTTTCAGGGGTGAAAGAAGATCAGTTGATATATCATGACCATCAGGTTTGTCTAGGCCAATAAAAGGAGAATATCTCTACCATGGTTAAATATATGGTACTGGCAACAACTTCAGTATAGAATTCATTGGTAGAACAGAATTTAAGTCCTTTTGTATTTATAATCATATAATCCCATCCTAGCCTGACATCCCTTTCTAGCTCTTTGAGTCACACATTCATGTCACCTAAAGCCTTTAGACAAGTCGCAGTACCCGATGGTGTTTATAACATGAAATTTTATGGTGTTGAGATAAACAGACCTTAAACTCTTTAATGATATATGGTTAACATTTTCTTGTTATAAATGTCCACATCCTCATTACTAGAGATCTGTGACAACTCTTCTATGAAAAGTTTAATCTGTCCATTTACAATCCTAACTGTATTTTGTTTTATGTCATTCTATGGCACAAAAACTATAATGCTTGTTATTAATTTTTGTGCCTGTCACTAACTGCAGAACACCTCCCATGCTCTGATAATCCCCTTGCTTAGAGAATGAGCTTTCATTACCAAGATTCAAGCATGATGAATTTCTATGCTGTTTGGTTTCCTTAAACAATGTTTTGAAAACTACGGCTTCTTCCACAACTAGCAGAGAAAACCAGAGAGAGCTGGCTGACCTCTCTGGCCCCTTTTTTATTTTTTTTAAAAATCTTTATTATTTCTATTTTATGTGTATGAATATGCTGTTTGTATGTATGGTGCAGTGCACAAGGAGATCAGACAAGGGTGGTAGATCCCTAGGAACTGGAGTTAAGGACAGTTTTCAACGACCATGTGGGTGCTGAGAATCAAATCCAGCCCCAGTCGCTCTCTATTATTTGTGTAAATTCTCCTTTCAGCTGTAGCATAGGGATAATCATTTAAAAATCATTATTTGTGGAGAATGAGCTTTTATCTGGGCACTATCAGTGCATTGACCCTATAAAAAAGTATGCATTACTTTATGTACTGCAGAGAGTACATGTAGATATTGCACATAATATTGTAAAAGGTAACAGTGATCAAGAAACTCAGTGAATTAATCAACACAAGAGTGTGAATCCTTGATATAACATAATTCCATTTGAATATCTAAAGTAAAGTGTACTTCCATAAGAAAACATTAATGCTGAAAGTTGTTCTTTCAATTTGATACCTTATTTAAAAAAAATTACAAAAAAAAAAAAGTGCAGGGCGTGGTGGCACACACCTTTAATCCTAGCACTCGGGAGGCAGAGGTAGGCATATCTCTGTGAGTTCAAGGCCAACCTGGTCTACAGAGTGAGCTCCAGGCTAGTTGGGACTAAAGGGAGACCCTGGCTCAAAAATACCAAAAAAAAAAAAAAAAAAAAGAAAGAAGTTTACATACAGGTGGGTCAATTCTAAAATTTAGTATCTATTTTATTTGCGTATATTATTAGAAATTTCATCCAATGGCAATTTTGCAGAATAACTTTAGTTGATATTTGACAAATTTGGGAAATTTCCTCTATCAGATAGGCCTGCTGGCATGTCTGTGAGGCATTTTCTTGATCAATGGGTGATATAGCAGGGCTCAGCCCCGTGTGGGTGGTGCCACAACCAGGCAGTTGTTTCAGGGTTGTGTAAGAAATCAGGCTGAACACAGGCAAAAGGCGCAACCCAGTAAGCAGCATTCCTCTGTGGTCTCTGCTTCCTCTCCTGAATCCCGGTTCATGCCTGGAGTTCCAGCCCTGTCTTCCTTCAATGATGAACTGTGTATAACCTGGAAGTCTAAGCCCTGTAAACACTCTTTGTATTAGTCACTTTTCTGTTGCTGTGATAAAACTATCATGGCCAAGGGAACTTATAAAAGGAAGAGTTTATTTGAGCTTACAATTGACAGGGAATTAAGAGTCCGTTGTGGTGCGGAGGCATGGTGACCGGGGCTGGAGCAGAAAGCCAAGGTTCACATCTTCCAAAGAGCACAGGAAGCAGAGAGAGAGAGAGCAACTGGAGCCTGCAAGTGATGTACTTCCTCTGGCATGGCCTCACCTTCCCAGATCTCCCAAAACAGTGCCACCAACTGGGGACGAAATATCTGAATACTTGAAGCCTATTTGGGATACTCTCATTCAGACCACCACACTCTTCTTCCCTCAAGTCATTTTGGATATACTTACACTTTATTCAAGAATCAAGTTTGGAGATCAGTGGATAAAGTAGTTGCTGGACAATTGTGTGAACCTGAGCCTGAATCTCTCTCTTTATATAAAGCATGATGTGGTCTGAAATCCCAGTGCTTCTATAGTGAGGTAGGTGAGGATAGTAGAATCTGCCTCCGTGTCCCCCGAAACTAATAAGACAGCTATGCTGGAGAACACAGCTAGCAGAAAACAAGTAAAAGGAGAGATTCTCCCTCAAACAAGTTAGTAAGCAAGGACCAACACCCAAGGCTGTTCTCAGTCCTCCAGATATGGGCCATGGCATGGCATGTGCATGTCTATAGTCACACACTAAAACATGCTCGCATGCACTTGCACACACACACACACACACACACACACACAGATACTCACACGATCAAGTTCACCGATATATTCCACTAAGAATCAAAGAATGTAAGAATAACAATAGCTTTCAGCCAGTACAATCCACCTATATTTTGTGTTGCAAAGAAGGTAACTGAGGGTGAGTTTAGTGAAGTGATGAGGACAGACTATATCATAAATGACTTCAATGTTATGATTATCTTGGAACTTATCATTGGACTATAAATAATTTTTCTCAAACCACTTATGTTTAATTTTTATTGGGTAGATATTTGTCATTTATTGCAACATCAATGAAAATTCTGTGAATATACAGAATCAAAAGAGAAATAAATCTACTGAATTTTTTTCTTATGAAGTACAATTGAGGGTTGTATTAAAGAAAGATTACTATTGTTAGCTAATTTTGCAAGTATATAGGGCAAAGAAATCTACAATGACAGACCTTTGAAGCATGAGTGATGTGGAAGAGTTATGGATATTAATTCAGTCTTTGCATGTGGTGTTCAGTGAAATATTAAGCGTTAGAGTCTGTGTGGGAGTGTGTCTAAATATAGTTGTTATTTTGCATTTTTATTTTGCAGTTTCTCAGACATATTCATGGCAGAGAAAAAAAATAAAAACACGTCTGCCACAAAGGCATAATTCTCAATTGTGTGTTGTCGGGTCATTTCTTCACAGCCAACCCCAGCACAACCAGAAACAAAATGCTCTGCCATGTGCTCTTCTGATTTGTTCTGCCCAGGTTTCCTTTCTTCCTCTGCAGTGTGATGAGAAACTCCCTAAGAGCATTTTTTTCCAGAGGTGGCAGCATCCATGTAGTAACTGATTATTTTGACTTAAGGACAATTGATGCCTCCTCTGCCAGCATTATTAACAAAACAGAATATCGGAAGGGTTATGGAGATCAATTTTAAAAGCTGTAGTTTAGAAATCGGAAAATTTGAGTCAAGAATTGAAACTTGACCTGAGGTTTTTTGCTTATCTAGCATACTTTTTAGGGTTTCAAAATATTTAACATTTTTAGGAACAACCATATATTTTTTGGATCATCATTCTCCATTGTCCTTCGTAACTCTGCTTTGTATATTGATTTTATTTTCTTGACACTGAGATCTGGGATTGCAACCCATATTTAGAGAAACATCTTCACCCACTGTGGTACATTGTAGAATTACAGGTATTTTTTTTTTAGATTTTAGATTTTACAAAATAGGCATTGAGAGATGAAAGAATTTTTATGTGATTAGATACAAAGAAGAAAAATTGGAAGCTATCATTCATAATGAAATTGAAAGTTGTCAGGCAGTAAGATAGACATGTAGGTAGTGCTGTCATAATTAATTTTGATATTACCAATGGATAAATGATGCATATGGTAAGTAATATAGTTAAAGAAGGTAAAACAAGTACCTGCATATCAAGTACTGGTCAGATCAAGCCAATGCACATTGTCCTAATTTTCTCTCAATGATTGGACTAAACCGTTTTTACCAGTATATTGTTCAGTATAGCAGATTACTTTGAGTAAACAGTTATACTTGCAGTTGGTAAATTGTTAATGCTTACCTACTACATTTGTTCCTTAAAATGTAGGAACAGTACAGAAAGAATCCCAAACTGAAATCTCTTTGATACCTTAGTTCTTATTCTCTTTCTCAGGATGTCATCTAAAACTTAATATGTCATGAAGATCAAAAGACGGATTTGCCATTTTCACCTGGAATAGATTTCTCTCTGTCATCTGTGAGCTTCTGCTTTCAGTAGATCACACGGTTCTACTGTTTGAAGGTCAGATGAGACAATACTCATTTCCTGATTTTTCTTGATCAACTCAGCACATCTGGCTTCCTGGTCTATTTAAGTGCCTATCAACTTAACATAAGGTTGAAACATCAAACTTACTGGCTAGCTCACACTAATCACAGCTTATACTTACACAACATTCCCGGCATTCATGCAGAATTATGACGACTCCTGAAAATTCTATCTAAGCCTCATACCATTTGACAATGCAAACAATACCAAAAGAGGAAAGCAAGTTTAGGAGAATTCTATCTTTCACATATGTGTCTTTCGAGGACTTTTCAGGTAAAATAAAGAGATAGTGATTTATTGAACTGAAGGCAAAAGTGAAGTGCACAGACCAGTTGTGGAATTGTTTTTCTGATTAGATATCAGACTTGAAGTTTTTCTAGAAGCTATGTCTAGGAGACTCATCAGATTCACTTATGGATCATATTTATTATTTAGTATAATACAGGAAAGACCTATTATCGATGGGTCTTGGAATGTGCCCAATTAAAAATGATGTTAGTTGGCATTGACTCATGAAGCAAGCAATTAATGGAAGATGAATTGGTCAGTAGAAACACACATATGAGGTGTATGTTGAGAGTCTCATGAGAGATATCAGCCTGAATCATATAACTTGTATATGGGGGGATGTTTTTAATAATACTATGAGAAATTTGTTGGCATGTGTTTAAATTAAAACTCCTAGCTGTAATCTACTGAAGTTTTCTGAATCAAGGTATGAGATAAGGGACTTGCAGTGTGCTTTATGGCTTCACATATACACAGAGATGATGGCTATTTGATAAACACATATATACACACACATGCACACACTCATTCATACCTAATTGACATACCTTTGGTAGTTTATCATTTGAAAACTTATGTGTAATCAAAATTATTTTTATTATTTTTTATGTGTATGAATGTACTGTCTGCATGTAGGTTGGTGCACCCGTGTCATGCAATGCCATAGAGGTCAGAAGAGGGCGTTGGATTTCCCTGGAACTGGAGTTAAAGAAGTTCTTAGCCGCCATGTGGGGGCTGGGAATCGAACCCGGATCTTCTGCAAGAGCAGTCGTTGCTCTTAACTGCTGAGCTATCTCTCCAGCCCCCAAAATTTGTTTTTAAACTAAGCATTCTTTTTTTTATTAATTTTATTTATTTCTGTATGTGTATGAATGTACTGTCTGCATGCAAGTTTGTGCACCCGTGTCGTGCAATGCCGAAGAGGTCAGAAGAGGGTCTCGGATTCCCCTGGAACTGGAGTTCTCCTGGAATTGGAGTTTCAGACGGTTCTCAGCCGCCATGTGAGTGCTGGGGATCGAACCCAGGTCCTCTGTAAGAGCGTTCGGAGCTCTTAACCACTAGGCCATCTCTCCAGCCCCTAAACTAAGCATTCTTGAGGTCTTGTTTGTGTATACAGAAATTACCAAGTATACATGCATATACACAGAAAAACAACACACACAATTATGAGCTAATTATTTTTGTATATTTAGAATTTTATTGAAAAACATCAACTTCAGCCTTGTGAGTAGGCAAATGTAGTCATTGTGTAGTGAGTTGTCATATCTTTGAATTCATTTAACATCTTCATGATCACTAACTTCTGATACTTTGGGGTGTTGTTTGCTTATTTCATTGGCTTCTTGTTGTTGTTGATTTGTTTGCCAGCCTGTATTAGGATTGGGGAGTTAGAAAAACTTACCCATGTTGTGTAGAATAAGATGTAGGAGAAATCTAAGAGGCAAGCACAGGGAAAGTCAAAACAATATCTGAGTTAACTAGGTGATTTCTCCTTGTGATAAATTTGGCATAAAAAGGACAATCTGTGTGAAATTCACAGGACTAGGAAGTCATGATCAAGGCAAATGGAATGATTAAAACAAAAGGTGGAAGAGAGAGCCTGAGGACACTTCTGCATCATCAAGGGAAGCTGTTTGCCTTTTTGAGAAATAGTTCCATCTTCAGAGTACCACGGATGGAGCTCTTTAAAGACACTGGCCTAGAGTGATAATTTATTCACACCAGGGCAGTTCATTAGAAAGGTGAAGCATGCCACTACATCAAGAATGGCAAATTGGTTTCATCTTGACTCCAAGTCTATTTGATTTGTAGTGGCTGCCTGCAGACATGTGGACAAAAATCCCAAGACTTTTTATCTAAATTCAACAGGTTAGCACTTTGTGATGGATTAGTGATGTCTATATGGATGTAAAAATGTGAATTATTGGTATAGCCTGTGTAATATTTCTTTCATCCATGTATTAACTGTCCTGTTACAGTGAGTTGGTTGCAAAGGTCTAAGTCTAGCTGATAGAAGTATTGCTTACAAGTTAAACAATTTGATTGATGTTTGGTCAAACTTTAGAATTCTTTCAGATCAGTGGTTTGGTTTGCCTAGGTTTCAAAATAATTCAATAGAATGATTCAATAGATTTTCCTAATACATCTTTTGTAGTGATACTATGCCACATTACCTAAATAAAATACTTGACTCTTAAATTTAGTTTTTAAGATGGCCTGAACTCAGAGGGCACTCATTCTCCCATGTCTTCTGGAACTGTGGCATGGACTTGTACTGTTGAATCAGGCCTCACCCATACTTTTATTCAAAACCATTTCTCCAGCTTCATTTGGAGAAATACAAACTTGGATTCACACTTGTTTTATCCAACAATCTTGTCCTTTCATCCTTAGGCCTAAAGCATCTCATATACACATTATCAAGCATCTATTCTCTATATTCATTGTTTTCAAAGAGGATGCACTGACTTTCAACACTTTCACTTGTTAATTCCCAAGCATACTCATGTCCATTCACTGTCTTTGGGTGGAGCCACAAAGTGAGGTTCTGAGGAATCAAGGTTTTGGGGTTGCAAGATTAGAAGTCATTAGTCCAGATTTTGTATAATTTATCAGTGTCATTGTTACAGTGCTTCAATATAAGTATGTGGGACTCAAGAGCAATAGGTAGAATAAGAGTCAGCATTTCTTCTAGCCTGTCTATACACACCAAGTTTGAGATCATAACACTGGAGTTTGGAACTCACAACAAAACAAGGCATCCTTCCTTGAGTAAGATTTTATATTTTGAAGAGGAGATGTTAGTTTTAAAGACACAAATATGTGATAGGCATCAGTTCTGTAAACTGGGCTGTGCCACTTGGGCAAAGAAGACTCTGTCAGAATTCCAAAAGGTCATGTTAATAAATAGTTTTTTCAATTCAAAGGAATTAAAAGTACAATAAAGTTCTGCAGTGGCCATTGTAATGCAGGGAAATCCAATGTAGGGGAAAAGAAAAAGTAAGCCTTCTGAGATTGATGCTGCTTTAAATAGTAATGCCCCAAATCTAAATGAGTCTGATAATCTTGGATGTAGGTGAAATTTCAGTGAAGGAGATCAAGTCCAGAATACCTGGTAACATCTGCATGGTAGCAGAAGGGAACAAGAGTGCTGGGTCCTTTTAAAAATATTTTACTTATTATTATTTTATGTTATTTGTGTATTGTCTGCATGTAGGTAGGCACACCCTTGTGCAATGCCTGCAGAAGTCAAAAGAAGATATTAAATCCCCTGGAACTGGAGTTATGGATGGTTTTTAGTCACCATGTAGGTGCTGGGAACTGAAACTGGATCCTCTGCAAGAGCAGCCAGTGCTCTTAACTGGTGAGCCATCTTTCTATTCCTCCCCGTTTGATTTTCTTATCTATGAAACTATATAACTGAAATTTCAATATTTATCATTGAATAGGGCTTCCTTCTTAAAAATTAGAATTTTACTAGCAAGCTGAGAAGATCAGTTAGTAAAGTCTCTTACAAGCAAGAGGGCCTGCGCTAAGTATCAACCACACATACAAAAAAGCATGATGAGGTGGCATGCTCTTAAATTATCAACCCTAGGAAGGCAGAGGCAGAGAGATCTCTAGGACTCAGTGACCAGCTTTGCCTAAGTGGTACTTTTCAGGCCAATGAGAGACTGTGCTTCAAAAATAAGGCTTTGAACAGGGCAGAGACTACCCAAAATAATACAGAATATTTCCATTGCCCTGGGTTGCCTCCAAACCATAAAGGTAGGGCTGTATTACTGAAGACACTACATATTTCAGACACAGGACTTGGAGTAATTGAGCTGGGGAACTGACCTATAAGCCTCCTCCCGGAAGACCAGCCCTCATGGTATCTGAAGGTGTCATGTAAGCTACAAAGGAAAGAAAACAATCAATGAGTCTACTCAGATGTAAACCTATGAATGACAACAGTGACCTGCCCAGCAAGTTATCGGTACAGTAGAGGTACTTTAATCTTGCAGGTACTAATAGCTGTGTAAGGAGAGTTAAAGCCTACTCAACAGGAGGGAATCCATGCATGTTTCTGTAAACCTAGCCAAGTCCACATAGTTGACTAGATCACAGAGCTTGGAGGAAGAACTCATTATTACCTCTTTACTAATACAATTTTCTACTGTATTCTAAGTGTTTATCCTTCTATTCATAGATAACTATAGCTCTTACCACTTCTCAAAGAAGCTTCTTTTTGCAACAGATGGAGGCTATTTCAGGTTCCTCAACTGATCAAAGTGCAGACACCCATGTGCTATGATGTGTCCTGGGCCAATTAATAAATCTACAGTGCAGCCTCCACACCTAAGGCATAGGGAATATTGCAGAAGAAAGGGGCTGAAAGATTGCAAGAGCCAGAATAAGCTTTTGGCATGGACAAGTTCCTTGATAGATAATCTAATACCAAGTGGTCACCCCTAAACACATGTACACATGAGCATCACTAAATAGACTCAGTATATATTATATACATTATATGAAATATGTGTGTAAATGCAATAGTAATGAAGAAGACAGGAAATTGGAGGGAGCGGGGAGAATAATATGGAAGAAGTTGGGAGGAGAAATGATGTAAATATACTCATATAAAATTATAAAAAACAAAAGATGTGAGGAGGAACACTTGAGGTTGACCTCTGACCTCCAGAAATATATGCACACACTGGCATATGCAACTGCACAAATAATCACATGAACATGATTTTTCCACACACATCAAAATAGTCAAAGTTCACGTGAAAATATTAAATTATGTGTTAGCCTAAATATTCCTTACACACACTGTTTTTTTTTTTCTGACAAGGTCTCATAGGGCTCTGGCTGGTCTTGAACTTTCTATTATCCTGCTACAGTCTCCTGTGTGTTGGGATTAGAGTTGTTTTCCACCCTGGCTTCCTTAAGACCAATTATTTCTTTGTTTAATTATTCATTTATTTTTTTGTTTATGTGGATGAGTGTTATACTTTCATATATGTAAGTTCACCCATGTCATGGATTGTTTTCTGAAGATATAAAAGGATTTTGGATTCCCTGGAACTGGAGTTAGGGAAAGTTCTTAGCCTCCATGTAGTCGCTGGGATTCAAACATGGATCTTCTGCAAGAACAGCCAGTTTTCTTAACTGTTGTGTCATTTCTCCAGCCCCAGACCAGTGATTTCTTTTTTTAAATTTTTATTTATTATTTTATATGTATGAGTGTACTGTCTGCTTGTAAGTAGGTGCACCCGTGTCGTGTCGTGCAATGCTGAGGAGCTCAGAAGAGGGTGTTGGATTTCCCTGGAACTGGAGTTAAAGATGGTTCTTAGCCACCATTTGGGTGCTGGGAATCAAACCCAGGTTCTCTGTAAGAGCAGTCGGTGCTCTTTACTGCTGAGCCATCTCTCCAGCCCCCAGTGATTTCTTGAACAAGAAATATATTACTATACAGAGACAGAGAATATCCTCAAGAATATTTACTAGAAATGGTTGGTAAAATGTGTTCTTGACCTATGTCTTTGTAGCCTCCATGCATTATATGAAGCTCCCAGAAAGTCCTTGTTTGAATAAGATATTCCTGATTTTATTAATGAAGCACCTTTCATCCAGAATACTTTCATTCCAAGAAAAGAGGGATGTTTGATCTTTCTCAGAGAGGAGAAATTCAGGTCTTTCTCTCTGTGTGAAATAAGCAGGGCTTCCAGAAAATATATTCTAAATTCAATTTCTAAAGCTAATCTTTGCTAAGCATTCTAGCAAGTCCCTTGACAATGTTCTTATGATTCAGAGAACTCTGTCCCACCCATTGAAGGAGGGTGTGCCTGTAAATATAGTGCAAATGTGTGTAAGAATGTGTGCAGGAGAAAAGGCTTTTGATATTCTAGACTGTTTCTTAGGCAAGCAAACCAAACAATTTCCTGGATGATAAAAGCCAAATTTAATTTTACAGAATTATTGAAACATCTTCCCTCAAGGAGTTTCAGAGTTTAATAAGATTAGGAGTTCAAGGTATGAAATAGAAGACACCAAAATAGGAAAAAATACTAAATTTCATATGCAAGCACAAAAGACCTCAGATAGGCAGAATAATCCTGAACAACAACAACGAAAAACAATGCTGGAAGGATTATTATACCAGAGTCCAAGCTATGTTACTGAGTTAGAGTAATCACAACAGCATGGTACTAGAACAAATGTGAAATAAAATGGAGGAACCTCACTGGGAGTGGTCACGTAGTACTTTAGTCCCAGCATTCAGGAGGCAGAAGAAAGATCTCTGTGATATTGAGGTGAGCCTGGTGTCTACATAGTAAGTTCCATGCCAGGCCAGCTGGGCTTATAGAGAGGCAGGGAGGAGAGAGAGAGAGAGAGAGAGAAAGAGAGAGAGAGAGAGAGAGAGAGAGAGAGAGAGAAAAGAAAAGAAACTAAGAAGACCAAATGACCAAAATGCACACTACCTACAGGAAAGACAACATCAACATTATCATCAACATATGGTGCTAGGAAACTAGATGTCCAGATGTAGAAGAATGTGATGAGACCCACATGTATCACTCTGTACAAAAATATTCTCCAAATGTATTGAAGAACTCAATGTGAAACCTAAAACACTGAAACTGCTATAAGAAAAAAGAAGCAGTACCCTACAAGATACAGGAGCAGGAAAGGACCTTCTGAACAGGATTCCACTTGTTCAGAAATTAAGAGCAATTGCGACTAGAGCTTCTTTAAAGTAAACCATTTCTTTTTTTCTTTTTTTTTCTTTTTTCTTTTTTGTCTTTTTTTTTGAGACAGGGTCTCTCCATAGCTTCAGCTGTCTGGGAACTCACTTTGTAAACCAGGCTGGCCTTGAACTCACAGAGATCCTCTCAATGCTGGGATTACAGGCATGAAACACCAGGTCGGGCTAAACAAAACCACTTCTGTACAGCCAAAAAACCAAAACAAAACAAAAACAAAAACAAAACAAAACAAAAACAAAAATAAAACAGAAACAAAACAAAACAAAACAATCAATTAAATAAAGATGAATCCCACAGAGTAGGAGAGAATCTTTTCCGGCTATAGATTTGATAAAGCATTGATACCCAGAATATATAAGGCTTTATGAAGCAAAGAATCAAGGAAACAAACAATCCAATTGTGAACTAGGCTACAGATTGGAACAGAGAATTCTCAAAAGAAGAAATGACAATGGCTAAGAAATATCTTCATAGGTATTCAAAATTCTTAGCTACCAAGGATATGCGAACTAAACTAATTTGGGAATTTATCTTACCAGAGTCAGACTGGCTAAGATCAAGGAAACAGATGACAACAAATGCTGGGCCTGCAAACTGGTGCCACACCTAGGGAAACTAGTCTAGAGAATTCTTACAAAGCTAAAAGTAGATCTGCCATAGGACTCAACTATGCCATTTGTTGGAAATATTCAAAGTGCTCAACATCTTAATTCAGAGAATCTTGCTCAGTTCATTCCCACAGTAGCTAGGAAATGGAAATAACCTAAATGACCTTCAACTCATGAATGAATAATAAAAATATGGTACATTTCCACAATGGAATTCTATTTAACTGTAAATAAAGATGAAATCATGAAATTTATAGCTAAAGGAATAGAACTAGAAAATATTTTTACATGTCTCTTCTCTGAAATTGTCAATAGTTGTTTCAAATGTAAACTTGTCATTTTACAATTCAGGTGTTTTCACTTAGTGGATACTCCCAATGGCATAAGATAATCTGACTCAGAGACAAGTGAGTTTACTAGGTATATTTTTTTAAAACATATTCTACAATGTCAGTTTTGCTGGGCAATTTGAAGATGAAAGCTACGAAGACACAGTGTACTCAAGGCAAAAGAGAAACCCTAATCTTGAGGAAGCATGGCGTTCATGGACGATAAACCCATCTGCTCTTCATCTTTAGGCAGCTACTATGCGGACCTTCTAAGGCTAGTCACTACATGTAGCCTGGAACAAAGACACAATGCCTCTGTTCAGAAGACATGTGGAAATGGCAGCAGTCAGAGGAAAGCTGACATACAAATTAATATTTCTTTTACAAGTAACTTCTGAGAAGTAGATATTTTCTAATGTTGGAGGCATGGAGAAATTATTAGAAAAAAAAAGAAAAAATTCATTCCAAAGTTTTCACTAGAAAAGTATGAAATGGATGAGAATTTTGGAATATCAGAATAGGAGTCTATGCACTGCGATTAAAATGATGTTTTTCAAATGATACCAAGTACTGGAGAGGTTGTGGGGAAAGGAGAACACTCATCTATTGCTGGTGGGAATGTAAACTTGTACAGCCACTATGGAAAGCAGTGTGGAGAACCCTTGGAAGACTCAAAATGAGCTTGCCATTTGACCCAGTCATACCACTCCTGGGTATATACCCACAAGACTCATCTTACCACAGAGATACATGCACAGCTATATTTATTGCAGCTCTGTTCACAATAGCAAAAAGCTGGAACCAACCTAAATGCCCCTCAACTGCTGAAAGGATAGAGAAAATGTGATACATCATCTACATAGTGGCGTTCTATGCAGCAGTAAAAAAAGACAACATCATGAACTTTGCAGGTAAATGGATGGAACTAGAAAATATTATGTTAAGTGAAGTAACACAGTCCCAGAAAAACAAAGGATGAATGGTATCCCTCACCTGTGGATGCTAGCACCAATAACCCAGTTATAAATATTTCTTGTGGGGAGTGATGGATATTAGAAAGAACAACACTAACACAAACAACAGAGAAGACTGCATCAAAGAACTAACTGAAATGGTGAATCTGGTGGGGTGGGAAGGTTGTGAGGGGGACACAGGTCTATATTCAATTAATGTATATTTAATTGATGTGAGTATAACAAGTATCCAAATTTGCCCAAACTTTGTCTACATATTATATGGTATTTTAGGACTTAGTAAAAGTAAAAATGTCTATATTAAACAACATTGATTAAAAGGTTTTAATAAAAACAGTTATACATGGAAGCTAATTGGAAATATAAATTGTCCACATTTGTTTTACTTAAAATTTGTATAACAACAACTTTGCGATTAATGTATACAAATGTTCTCTATAATTTTTGTGTTGTACAGTATCATCTTGTAATATTTTCTTTTACCTGTAGGATAATTTAACTTAAGGAATTACGTTTGCTTCCAAAATTAACAACATACAGTCAATGAAAAACAGCTTGGGTAAATTTAATGAAATTTATACCTTGATTCCTGCCTATAGGTATGTGTACTGCAACTGCCTTTTTGAGATTCATGGGTCAAAAAATAAAAACCTAAAATAAAAAGGGGGGGGATACAGTTATGTATTAAACCTTTTGTCAAAATCTTTCAATTTAAATCTTAAAACTATGGGAAAAGATTTGCATGTTCCCACAGGTCAAAACGTCGCCAACTTAATGTCTGAACAAGAAAAGATACAGCTTTGCATCGTGCAGGATCTACCAAGAAATACCAGCAGAAAAGTTGGCCCATATAAACATTAAAAGGAAGCCTCAGACTGCTACAGGCTTCAGACATCTCTGTGGATTCTATTTATAACAACTGTTTATAATGAGTCCTAATGAACTTTACCTTCCAGGTGCTGCAAAGTTTTAATATGAGAGACCTTCTTACCTCCTTGTCATAGAACAAAGAAAAACATGATGGTAATGAAGTCATTCCCTAACTGTAAATTAGAGCTGACTGTTATAGAAGTAATCTCTTATAAAACCAGTATAACTGCTTTCTTTAATTGACTAATAGAAATAGGAACTGTGAAAAGGACTATTCTCTATTCAGAGCCAAATATAATACTAAAATCTTTTTTAAGCTGTGCAATTAAGCAAAATATATTAATACAGGAGAGCTCTGATATCAGCAATGGATTATTCTGCCAAGGAGATGTTGGCCAGGGGATCCAACCACCCCCCCCAAAAAAAAGGTAAAGGCTTCTTGCCTGTAAACTGGGATACCTGTAAGAAGAGAGGTGGTAAGGCCCTGCTATCAAATGCTATCAAAGACCTGGTGTAAGCACAGGAAAGATGTATTGAGACCACACTTGAAAGTGTACAGTGGGTCTTTGGAATGCCAGAGAGTGTTACCAAAGGCCACTGAGCCAATAAAGCAAATACTGGTCTCCTTGAGTCAAGCAAGACTCCTCCGTCAGTATCAGCTACACCTCACCTGCCTGGAAATACTGTGCAGCAGTTACAGCCATATATCTGTATATCTGAAATTTAATTGGCATTAGCTCTCTCCTTGGAGGAATAATTCATGGCTGATGCCACAAGCTTACATCCTCTAGTGATTAGGAGATGTTATAAGCCACAGTAAGACCTTGTCATCTTTTACAGAAAAACTGCAATTCATGGATCCAAACATCTGTGTCTATATCAATGTAACCTACCATAATAATTAGTACTGTTTAAATGCCTGCGTATCTAATTGCTTGTGCTTCATTAGTAGGATTGAAAGGTTATTCCTGGGTAAACTGTCAACCCATGAAAGGAAACAGCCTGAACTGATCAGAGTCCAAAACGACATCTCCAGAAAAAGTAGACTGTTTTGCTTCTCGCCCACTTCTGCCCCTTTTCTAAAGCCTAGGGAACAATCTGTGGAAGAGGGGGCATGGTAGAATGTAAGGGCTGCGAGTGGGGTGAATGGTGAAACTACAGCAATATAGACTGGACTCTTACTTGATCAACATGATTGTACATACAAGCCCCTCTAGCTGGATGGTGGGAGCCTTGGGCTGTGTGGGTTTGGGCACAGCTGCTTGCAAATTGTTTTAAGTGAAGGATGCTCATATTCATTACTTATTACTTATTGTTTAAAAAAATCAAATTAAAAAAGAGAAAAAAATGATGTTTTTAAATTTAATTTTATCCTGCATCATACAATTCCACCTATATTGTTGGTGGCCTTCTTGACATAAGTCACTTGGTTCCATATTTATTATGAGAAAATAAGGAAATTATGTTTAACCTTCTGTTACTAACATGATCACATCTTAGAAAAGGCCACAAAATTTAATCTACATGAATAATTTTCAGCAAGCAATCAATACATATATTACTACACATTTCACTTTAATTCTGTAGAATTAGACATGCTATTTATGGCAAATATTTGATGAGTATATTTCAACCTACACTTAATAAAATGATCCTCATTATTGAATGAAATGATCAATCTAGGGAGCCAAGTCTCTTTTTACCTTGTAAAAAAAATCTGAACCAGCAAGATACCAAGGTGGTGGGTGCTAATCTGAATGCTACTACTACTAATAATAATTTAAAATGTAATGCTTAAAATAAATCCTTTATAATATATTTCCAATTGTTTTACACGTCACATAATAAAATATTTAATTTTAACACTGAATTATGAATTATTCTTTGTGTCAGAAACAAAGCAACATAATCTGTACTACCACGAGAAATCCTGTATATCCCCCTTGTCATAATGACTCTAGTAGCTGGGCTTTAAGCTAAATACTTTTGTGACCTCAGTTCATTTAATAACTTCTGTTAGTCTGTCCATTGTTAACGAGAGGATGATTTCATTCCAAGGATACAATCACGCTTCCCCAAGCAAAGAATGACATGGCCAGGGTTTTAAGCTGTAAAAACCAGTTACTTTGTACAGCTTCTACACAGGCTGTTTTCTGCTCTTAAAAAGTTTTTCAGGAAGTGAATTAATGTAATAGTTTTTACAGTCTGTATAATATAAAATAGACTCAGATTAAGCTAGCAGACTTGTTATTTGACAGTTTATAAAATATTTTAGTATCTTTTTGGCAGTAGCAGTTTGAATGTTGGCAAATGTACACATTGCTTGCAGTTTCAAAACCTTGTAATGAGTATTTTCCACTGTAATAGCACAGCGCTGAAATTTGGATAAACCACTTAGACTTGTGAACTCTGACATGCATGGTAACAATGTCTTTGTGAAAGAATTTTGTCAAGTATTGGAGCTCCTACTAATAGCACATCCATCTTTCTGCACACCATAAATCTTAAGAAAATTTCTATTACTCTGCAATTTGTCTGGCTTATGCTATTTATTAGCCATTTTATTCTGCTGCTTTAAGAAGTAATGTGATGTTCATTTTATTGCTGGTTCAATAAATTGTTAATTATAATGCAGTGATTGCAGCTGACGTGATTTAAAAGCCACATTAGCACTATAGCATTAAGTTTTAACTATTTTACCCTTCAATTCCCTGTTTATACAACAGTAAAAGGAAAATAGCCTTGGACTAATATAAAAAATGAAGCTACTTATATCTATTGATCACATGACACATTAGAATTTCCTTTTTAATAGTGGTTACTCTTTAACTTGAAAAGGAGATGCAGAACATTATATATATATATATATATATATATATATATATATACATATTTTAGAGAAAAGCATATGAGGGACCAGTCCCCAACTGGGTAAAATATAAGCCCAAGTTAGTTGTATTTACATATATCAGTATTTTAATTTGTATGAACTGCTAAGTAGAGAGGTACATTGGTCATGGAAATTTTGTTAATATATCCATTATTGAATTTATATAGTTAGAAGTAGATTTGAAGAAAACTTTCCATTTGTATCCTAAAGAGTGATCCTCAGACCACTTTCCATTTGTATCCTAAATGGTCAAACTCAGACCAAATAAGCAGTTTCCAATTTTCAGGTCTCAAATGAAGCAAAACCTTTACCCCTTGTCTAAAACATGCTTCACATTGTATAATCTTCAAGACCTGTTAAGTCACATTATCTGGCAAATAGAAATTGAGTCATACTCAGTATTGTATAGGATAATAATTCATCATGTACTGCTCAGTATAATTTAGAATAAAACTTCTGTCATTTGAGATTGTATAGCAAGCTCATTTGCTTAAGATCCTTAAACATCCTGCAATATTTCAACATAGTAGGCTGTTATTGGGGTCAGAGCTTCCTCCTACAGCTCAATCTATACATTTTGAATCTTGGGTGATATGTGATGTAGCATCTCTTTTGCACTACAAGTGAGTAGAAGCTGGGATGTTCATTAATTTTTCAGAGCCAGAGACTATCTGTGACCATTAGAGTTCAATCTGCAACATTGGGAAAATAATCAGAATTTGGATTATTTGTGTCTAGTTGTGTTCTCTTCTTTCACTATGAAAGATAGTTTTTATTTTTACTAATTAATTGCTCAGTGTTTGGGTTGCAAGATGCATGATGTTTTCTCCACAAATACATATTGAAAAATCTTTTATGTCTCAGGCATTTTTTTTTCTCCAGAGTAAGACCCACTGTTAAATGTCCATGTAAGATTACTTTGTAGAGAGATGGTTTAGCAAAATTCTCTTTTGATTTGTTTTCATCCTCTGGTAGTAAAGCATTAACCAAATAATTGATATGTAATTTTCTGTTCATTCTGGAGTGCTTTTGTTTTTAGCATCGTCTGTTATTGAAAAGTCTATTGTAAACTTGATATAAACTTTTGTTTTTTACCTTTGGTATTATTTGAGACAGGAACTCCCTGTAGCCCAGCTGACTTGGAACTCACTATGTAGACCAGGCTGGCCTCCATCTCACAGGTATCCACAAACTTCTGCCCTCCAAGTGCGGGGATTAAACACATGTCCCATCAAGCCTGGCTGTGATATTATTTAGTTGAAGGAATAGCTAGATAATTAACTGGTTTATAGTCTCATAGAATAGTACAGAGTCAGGGAAGTTAGAGATGAAAATCAATTAGGTCTTTTGGCCCAACTTTCTGACCGAGTTCTACAATTTGAATTTACTTAATGCTTTCTAGGCGAAAACCCGTTTTCTTACTTCTTCAAACTTATATAGAGCAAGTGCAGGCCTGGGTAGGATGCTGACCATGTATCGGCTGTGGTAAGCCCACACCCTCTGAACTCCACATGTGCTGCCCTCCACATGCTTTTCCTCAGCTTTGTCACAGCTAGCCCCTCCCTCATACTCCCATCTCTACTCAAGCATTATCCCCTCTGAAAGGATTTGGTTAATGGTCTGCTCCCCATTAAGTTTGCCTTCCTCTGAAATTGTTACTTAAGTGTTTGTCTACTACCATGGGAGTTTAATCAAACATGATCTTTGTCCCTGTTTTTCACTATTGCAGCACTGTTGTAGAACGTGTCACTTGAGTTCAGCAGATTACCTGGTGGGATGAATGAATGAATGAATGAATGAATGAATGAGTATTCTGCTCAAGATCAGATCATTAGCTAGCACTGGGTACAAGTTCATTGGGTTAGGCTGCTAAAGCTAGGCCATGGTGCCTTCCAGTTGCAATTTTAAAATCCTGTCTGGTCTATCCTGATCATTTTAGATTAGAGAAGTGTGCCCTAGGCTACAGAGTTTAAATGTCTTGCCTAAAAATACATGTAATTAGCGGCTTAATTAGGAGCAAGAACTCAGGCTTTTATCCGTTGACCCATTCAATAGTCACTTTACTGTATAACTTGGCCTGTATTTTAACTAGCAGATTCAGATTGCATATTAAATCTAGTCCCTCTTCACTTTTGAATAAAAAGAAATTGCTTTTGTGCACAGAAATCGCCTGGTAACAAATTGTATTTAAACATCTTTGTGTATATATGTCTGTTGGAATAAAAAATGTCATCTGTCAGCTAGTCAGGTATTTTCACTTTTAGAACTTCTGGGGTCTTGTGACCTGGATAAGCATAAAATCCTGTGTGCTAGAAGCCATCCCTTTCATTGAGGGAGGGGACTTCCATGACACCCTGGATTCAAAAGAAAAGTCTTCTGTATACATTAAATTTTAGGTCTCTATGGAGATCAGGCTGGCCTCTATTTCACAGAGATCTATCTCCCTTCCTCTGCCTCCCAAGTGCTGGGATGAAAAGTGTGTGCCACCAAGTCTGGCTGCATTACTCTTTTTCTTTTTTTATTGCTTTTTGAGACAGGGTCTCCCTGTAGCTTTGGCTGTCCTGGAACTTACTCTGTAGACCAGACTGGCCTTGAACTCACCTCCCTCTACCTCCCAAGTGCTAAGATTAAAGGCATGCACCACCACACCCAGTTTTATTTATTTATTTATTTATTTATTTGTTTATTTATTTATTTATTACATTACTCTTAAAAGAGTAATTTACTCACTCGGAATTCTAAGGTACTCTTGCAGTCTCAGCACTTGGAATCTGACTAGAGGGAACACCATTTCCAGACCAGCTTGCACCGCATAGTGAGACCATTTGGAGAGAAGGAAAAAGGAAGGGAAGAGAGAAGGGGGAGAAGAAAGGAGGGAAGGAGGAATAGAGGTAAGGAAGGAAGGAGGAAGAAAAGACTGTAAGACGGTAGGAAGGAGAGAAAGAGTAAGAGAGGGGTAAAGAAAATAAATGTTTTATTTGATTTATTTATTTATTTATTTATTTATTTATTTATTTATTTATTTTTGGTCTTTTTGAGACAGGGTCTCCTTGTAGCCTGAGCTGTCCTAGAACTCAATATGTAGACCAGGCTGGCCTTGAACTCAGAAATTCGCCTGCCCATGCCTCTCTGAGTGCTAGGATTAAAGGTCTGTGCCATCACAACTGGCATGAAAATAAATATTTTAAAACCAGTTTCTCTGAAGATTCTACAAATAATAAGAATCAGAGAGGATTCCATCTCAAATTTTCTTTCAATAATTTGCTTTAGAAATCAGCTACCTACTTGATAATGTAAATTCTTAGACTGATTTAGAAAATTTTCCCTGTTTGACAATCTCTTTGTTGTGCATTTAGCACAAAAATCACACTGCTTCTTTTTTTAACCTCTACTCATATGTCTCTATTCATAATGTATGACTTTAACAAACTGTTATATTTAGAATTTATTTTCCTTTTAGAATTGGGCAAAGGAGGGCCTGGAGTGATGGCTTCGTGGTTAAGAGCACAGGCTGCTCTTCCAAAAGACCTGGATTGTGTGTTCCCAGCACCCACATGATGGCTAACAGCTGTCTATATCTCCACTACCAGGAGCTCTGCCTCCGTCTTCTGGCCTCCATGGCCATTGCATGACCCAGGCGTACTTGTGCAGGTAAAACATATACATAAGATAAGAATAAATAAGAAACTTAGAATTTGTCAAAGAAGACATGAGAAAGACATTATTTACCCCATGTTTATAACAGGAATCTAAGTTTGTTTGTGCTAATCAATTTGTTTATAATCATTTGTAGTATCATTTGATCTAGATTGTACAAGTGGTATACTCACATAAACCTTCAGGATTGACATGTAAATTGTGGACATTTACTTCTGAAACTGAAAATATTATCCAATGTAGGTATATTAGTCACTTTTCTGTTGCTGTGATAGAACACTATGACCAAGGAACTTATGAAAGGAAGAGTTTATTTGAGCTTACGATTGACGGTTCTAGGGAATTAGAGTCCATTGTGGCGGGAGGCATGGCGGCTGGATCTGGAGCAGCAAGCCAAGGGTCACATCTCGCAAAGAGCACAGGAAGCAGAGAGAGAGAGCAACTGTAGACCACGAGACTTGTTAAACTCACTAAGCCTGCCCCCAATAACGTACTTCCTCTAGCACGGCCACACCTTCTAAGACCTCCAAAAACAGTGCCACCAACTGGAGACAAATGTCTGAATACTTACAGCCTATGGGGGACACTAATTTAAACCACCACAGTAAATCACTACTAAACACCTTGCTTATGGAATGCTTAGTCTCATTGAGACTAAAATGTCAAGTCCTCAGAAAGGAGCTTGGGCTGTTTATTTCACTGTTCATTTCAGGAGTGTTTGGAATAGTGACACATTTCAGACTCATTTATTCAGATTCAGTATGGGTGGAGCCCAAGAACTCTTGCGGGCAGATGCTGTGTCCCCATCCCCCTTAGCAGGGCCACGTGGTCCCTGCTCGGCATACAAAGAGAAGCTTCCTACACTGGACAGAAATGTAAAGCAAAAACCTGAAATCAGGAGCTAATTTAGATACCAGGAAGGAATATTACTCACCAGTTTGGGGTGTGGTTTGCCTGGGCTGTTCTTCTAACTTTCTTATATTGATTAGGCCCAACTAGTTATGATATGGCACTGCCCACAGTGGTCTGGGCCCTCCTACATCAACTAGCAATCTAAAAATTGCTTCATAGAGTCACTGGCTAATCTGATTGGGGAAATTCTACATTTGAATTTCCATTTTCTTAGGTGTATCCAACTGGTGAGGAAGATTAACCATCAAACATGCCTTTCAACATCCCCCTAACCATATCAGTCTCTCATGGATTCATAACTTTTGGTTTTATTTTGTTACCAACTTAGCTTAAATAGGGCTATCTGTGCTAACATTGAATTGGAACTATCTTTTGGAACTTGATAGGGTCACTAATGTGTAAACAACTCATGATAATAATCCATTTCTTCTGGGATCTATTACTATGAAATAATTCTGCAGTGAGTTGTGGGGCACCCTGAGCCCTTCCTCCATCAATACATAACTCTTTATTGGCTGGTGCTTGCAAAGACCCATTTGAATGCATCTGTAGGTGACATTGTGATGGCAGTGGCTGTGTCTTGCCCAGAAGATGGCATTTTGAAACCCATTTTCCTTTCTGCTGGTTTTTATATTCCAATCTCTTCTCTCACCCAAGCTCCCATTATTTCACAATGATCCCTGAGCTTTATTGGAGATGGCATGACTGTCTTGTTTAGGACTGACACTTATTCTTATACCTTGTGTAGCCACGTCTCTTTCTGCATTCAGCAATGTTCCCTGGGGAAAGGCCTCTCTGATTAAGGCCAAGATTAGCATTCATTTATGAACTTAAATTTAAATATTTAGAAAGCAGTTTGTGCTGTGTCAATTTACCTAAATAACACCCTCCCCAACTGGGGCCTTATAATTTTCTCCATTATGTGTTTTGATCAGTTAAACAGAATCAAGCTTGGATTCTCTTATGTGAAGAGACTCTCAAATTCATTCAGAGAGCAGTTGGTTACCCCCATAACAGAGCCAGTCTTGCACAAGTGCACATCATGCCAGGCAGTTGGTCTTGTAAGCTTCAGAGCTGTATACAGTCTGATGTCTTTTTCCTCCAGCAGCCTGCATAGCACCTTCAGGGACTATGAAAGCTAAACAATATGAAAGAAACTAAAGTGTTTTCTCTTTTTTTGATGATTGTTTTGTTTTGTGTGTATTTAACTTATGAGATTAGCATTCATTTCCATTGTTCAGCTAGAAACTTTATTTTCCAAGAATCATTACTTGAGCCCAAATTTTGGTTGATATTTATGTTATATTTTCTCAATAAGTACTTGTATCTCCCCATGTATAACTCTGTCTTTCACCCTAGTCCATCTTAAGAACTTAATTTCTTAGATCATCTATTTATATGATAACATAATTGCATTTGGAAGCTGTAGAAATCAAAGAAATATTAATTAACTAGGTTTATCCCATAACATTTCTTCTGCTTATAGCACAGTATCTCACCTTCACTGATAATTTTGAAACTTTCATTTATAAGCTTCCTTTCCTGAATCTTTTCCTCCATTTCCATCTCCAACATGTTTTCTGTTTTCAAGCCGAATGACACTAGCCATTCTTTATTCTCTTATTCAGTCCACCAGGCACCATTACTTCTTTTATTTCCAAATTTAAACTAATTTCTAGGAACCATCTTCATTTTTACATCCAAAAGCTTTTCTTTGATATCATCACATCTTATTTATTGTCTGACCCCATTTAGTTTCCTGCTCTATCCTAAATCATAATCTGCTCTCTTTATAGTAATGAGAATACTGCTTAAAAGTCATAAATATGATTATAGGACTACATGACTACAATTTAATTTATGAACTAGCCAACACTTCATTCTTTGTATGAATCATACCTTTACATACTTGTCCCTCACTTTGTCTTTAAGTAAATGGACTCAAACATCATTCAGGTTTCTCTTTTGCAAATACATTTGTGATCTTGCAAATTTAGAGATTTCACCAATGCTATTTCCTTGGTTAGGGGTATTTTACCCATTGATCTTCTTAGATCTATTTGGATTTTCTGTTCAAGATGATTTTGACTATTGTAATTAGAATTGATTATAAGGAGAGGAAAAAAAGCAAGTTAGAGTGAAATTATCAGAACCAAATATATTAAAAGTAAATCCTTATTCAAGAGTTGCTAGGACATGGTGTATTGGATATATGAAAACACATAGAGAACTATAAGAGACAAATCTGAATTTCTAGTAAGTGATATTCATAGCACCAGTAATCTGAAAGAAAAGAGAAATCAAATCATGTTAGTGGCAAAGTTTGGCAACAAGGATTTCAAGTCATTGTGAAGGAAATCCACAGTGAACTTTGGAATGTTACCTTGGGGATTTAAGGTGAAGGAGGATTCCAGCATGAGTTTCATGTCTGACTTTAGTATAGGGGATAAAATGTTAAGCTAAGAGGTACCAGAGGGGGACAATGTTCTAGGAATAAATGATTGATTAATCAGATATTTGAACTTAGATTGGCCAAAAGTTTCAGATTAGAGCTACCTATTGGAGTTGCCAGTTTGTAGATAGTAAGTGAATCCCAGGAAATAGGCAATGATACCTTTTGAACTTGTCAGCCTGATTGGACTGACCAACACCTAAGAGAGAAATAAAGCACATCTCAGTTTGTGTCTGTGAGACTGTATCCAGAGAGAAGATCTAACAGGCTGGGATCAAAATGAACCAAAACAGGAGGAAGGCAATTTTTTCCTGTATAGACTCCTTTTCCTGTTTCTTGGCATCAGAAGGGGAGCAGCTCTGCTGCACTGGACCTCTTCTACCTCCATGTTCTGCCTTGCCACAGGTCCACAGCAGTGGGGGCAAGAATTGTGGGTGAAACATCCTTTAAACTGCTTATCTCATGTATTTGTCATAGCAATAGATATATCTAAAATTTTAGTCATGTTTAAAATCATGAATCTGAATAATTCCCATCTCTAAAAAGATCCATCTCTAAAAAGAGGCAGAAATGTTATTATTATCCTATAATCCTGAAAAGATGATTAAGTATAGATTGCATAAAGTAATGACATGTGAATGAACACTTTGGTCTTTTAAGCGTTATTCTAGTCTATAAATTTGTGTTCAATCAGATTCTACCTGAAGCTTCTATGACAAAAGATTTTTTTCTGTAACTTCTTATTCCATTCATGGCAATTTTTAAAATACTTGTAAAATAATCCTTTCAAATATAATTCTTCTTGCTGGCTTCTTGGTTTGTGGAGAACAGAAGAGACCAATGGATGAAAATTGTTTCTTTCATGGCTTTAGTTTAAGCCTGAGGCAGAAAACCCCTTGGACCAGCTGCAATCCAATCTGGTCTGTCTAATATTTGTAATAAAACATTTACCACAAAGTAGTCTATTTAATGGAAAAAGTTAGGATGTATCTATTCCCTTGGATCTTTATATGCCCCCTTCCTTTACATTACATAGGATGAGACACGGAGTGTGAAGCTATTTCATTATACTGCTAATGTGTTTCCTGAAGAAAACATCTATCACTGTTGTAATTCACTTTCTTAATAGGCTTGCAAAGGAAGGACTTTCTGTTTTCTTGATATTCCCTTCTTAGAAGAAAGTTTTATGTGTGTTGCTTCCTCCATGCTTCCTTGTCAGTAAACTGGACACTTGTCTCATTTTTCTGTAGGAAATAAGTGTGGAAAAACGTCTGGAAATACATGATAGGTATCTAAATTGTTTCAATATACAAAATAGGAACAAGTTTTTAAAAGAGGCTTGATATGGGATTTCTCCCACTCTCCTTTTCTATGATGAAAGAATTTCCAAAACACAAACATGGGAGCTGGAGAAATGGCTCAGTTTTTAAGAGCACAGGATGCTCTTGCAGAAGACCTGGGTTCACTTCCCAATCCCTGTATGGCAGCTAACAAACCTCTGTAATTCCTTTCCCAGGGACTCTGTCACCTTCTTGTGGGCTCCATGGGCATTCCACGATGCAGATGCACTTACATACATGCAGACATCCATGATGCAGATTCATTTACATACATGCACACAAAACACTCATACACATGAAATTAAAATAAATTAAAATAAGTAAAAATAAAATCCTCCACAAATGTTAAGTGGTACAACCATGCCAAGCATGACATTTATTGTCCAAGTGGGATAAAATTACTCTTTTGGCAGTCAGAAAAATAGGAGTATTATCATGACAAACCCTGTTAAGGTAGATCCTACCCCCAGATCAAGAAACTGAAGATTCCAGAGAACTAAGCAATATCATTCCTTATTCAGTGAATCTTTCTGCCAAGGAATAAATCTAGGTACAAATCGAGGTCTGAGAGCAGAGAAAGAAAGTTGAAATTATTAAATTTCAGTAGGGATAATACATACCCAAAGGTTACTGCAAATGAATTAAACATATTCATTCAGTTCATGCTTCTTAAGGAGGGTATTGTTAGCATGGAAGGATGAAGTCTCTATGGGACGACAACCAGGATTCACATTCTGATTACCCTGTTAGTTGATAATCTTGGATAAATTACTCACAACTCTCTGTACCTCAGTTTCTCCTTCACAGAAAGAATAATTTGTCCCTTAATTCCATATGATTGTACTGACGATTAAATAACAAACTATGCAAAAGTCCATAAGGCTTAGTGCATGGTAAGACTCTAAAGATTACCATCATCAGTATCATTATGTTCTTTTACGCAAGTCAAAAAAAAATGACCAGAACAAAATATTTGTACTGTTTCCTGGAATTATGGGATATGACACATCTAAGAGTTCTTGTGGCAATGTCTAGCTATAATTTCGAGAAATGAGTACACACGCAATGTACTGTTCAGGGATACAGTAGTTAGGAAGACAGAAGCAATTCTTATTTTCATGGAGCTTATAGTCAAGCATGGAGGTTGCAAAATTTAAAAAGCAATGGGATAAGATATCATTTCCTAGTAGGATCTCTGAGAGCAGTTTGGAAAACTAGTACATAATCTACCTGCTCATAAACTGTGTTATTTCTTTCTCTACATTGCCTATCCCCAGGGCATCATTATAGCTGTACTGAACATAATGCATAGCGACTTTAAATCCATATAAATAATTCTATTCAATTTACTTATTTTACAAAACCAAAGAGATAAATGTAGAAGTGACTTTCAAATATCACATACTAGGCAAAGGTCTAATATTGTTCTTTCCACAAAAACATATAACAAAAGTAAAATACTGTTTATTTTATACTCAACAATCATAAAATTTTATAATTGGAGTCAATATACTCATTAAACTTCAATGTAGCAACAGTAAAATGTTGAAAATATTCCACAGTTTTATAAGCAAATACTTTCTCTTCTGGTTAGTTTCAGTTGCAACTTGACACACTTGGGGAAAGGAAACCTCAAATGGGGGATTTCCTCCATTGTACAGGCCTGTGGGCATGCCTCTGTGGCATTTTCTTAATTGTTGTATGATGTATGAGGGTCCAGCAAACTGTGGTACTGCTATCACTGGGCAAATGGTCCTGGGTTATATAAGAAAGAAGGATGAGGACAGTCCAAAGGAACAAGCCAGTAAAGAACATTTCTCCATGGTCTGTGCTTTGAGGTTCTTGCCATTAAGTTTAGTCCTGTCCTGACTTCACTCAGAGATGGACTGCCACATGGAAGATTGAGATGAAATAAACCCTTACTCCCCAAGTTAGGTTTTGCTAGTGTTTCATTTTTTTCTATCACAGCAACAGTAAAGAAAACTAATAGAGAAATAGGTACCTGGACTGTGGCATTGCTGTGATGCACCTGACCATGTGGATTTGTGGGGTGGATTATGGAAGCATTTGGAAATGGGAGCTACAAAAACCATCCAGTATAGAGTGCTTAATGAGCTTTTGTTGTGGAGCTTGGAACAGTTATGCTGCAAAATTTGGATGATGAAGGCCTGACTTGTGGGCTTTCAGGAGGAAACAACAATTTTGTTGGGCTAATTAATTGGGTGATATATATTTAAATTAACACTCTTTAGAAGTGAAACCTTTTATAAGTTGTGAGGATAAACGATGCTGCTCAGTGGGTACTGAAAAAAATCAGCCATGATTAACCAGAAACAATCATCTTTGAGAATAAATCTATTAAGAATATTTCCTCAGGGTCAGCAAACAGAAGATGAGCTGTGGGTCCAGAGGGAGCCACAGCTGCTTTTCTTTCTTCTTTATTTTTTTTTTAATTTTATGTGTATGACTTATGCCTGCATGTATGTAAGCACACCTGTGTCATGCAATGCCTGTTGAGGCCAAAAGAAGTCCTGGGATTACTTGTAGCTGGAGTTATGGATAGTTGTTAGCCACCATGGGTGCTGGGATTCAAACAGGTCTTCTTCAAGAGCTGCAAGTGCTCTTAACCACTGCACCATCTCTCCAGCCCAAAGGTTGCTTTTCAAGTTAGATGCTGGACTTGGTGATGTGAGGTAGTACTAGTTTTGAAGACATGGAAAAGTCATTGGGAGACTCTGAGGCTTGGTACCCTGTGAGACCATGCAAGGCCATTGGTGAAAGTGCAGCTCTGGTTGCAGGAAAGACCTCAGGGTGTAGTAGAGATGTCAGGACTATGGGACATCAAGGGAATTGTAGGTGTGGAGGGGAGTTGGTCTGAGCCTATGAGAGCAGCTCTGTGTGCTGTGAAAGGTACAGTCTTCAGTTTCTCAGTGGAGCTGCCTAACCTCTTTGGACAAAAAATTTTTGAATGAATGTCAGATGTCTACACTGCTAGAGTTTGGTTTTGCTTGTATGGATTGGGTCTTTCCTCTTGAAATACGAAACTATGTTACAAAAAAAAAAAAAAAGCTGGGCGTGGTGGCGCAAGCCTTTAATCCTAGCACTTGGGAAGGAGAGGCAGGCAGATCTTTGTGAGTTTAAGGCCAGCCTGGTCTACAGAGTGAGTTCCAGGACAGCTGGGGCTGCAGGGAGACCCTGTCTCGAAAATACGAATAAAAAAGAAACTATGTAAGTTGTTTTGGATTTTCAGAAGCCCACAATTAAGAAACTTTTAAAAGAGATTTTGAACTTTTAAAGTATCTAAATTTTTTTTTGTAAAAATTTTGTTTTAATAAGTACACAATTATTTTCCTCATTATTATGCTTTAAATGAAAACATGGAGGGCAGCAGAAGTATAAAGAAGATAAAAATAATGAATAAGTCCATGACGACTCAGCAATATTTTGGCTCATTCCAGACATTTTGCCCTGGAGGTGCAGATGTGAGCCACTCATCCTCATTCAAGACACTCTGACTGCAGCTGTTCATTCTTCAGGGACGAGCTCAGGACAGGAGCTGAGGTTCTTCTAGTGGCCCAAGGAGAGGACAGACAATATGTGCTTCAAGAGCCTGCTGTGATGGCAGTTGACCTACTGGATTGTGTACACAATCCCCCAGGCCTGCTGGGGAATTTCGGGTCTGACAGAAGAAAAGGGGATGAGAGGCACAGAGTTAAGACACAGACCCTGGGAGTATCTAAATTTTTTAGCATGGTGTGGTGGCACATACCTTTTATCACAGCACTTGGGAGGCAGAGGCGGGTGGATCTTTTTGAGTTCAAGGCCAGCCTGATCTACATAGTGAATTTTAGGCCAGCTGGGATTATAGGGAGACCCTGACTCAAAAAGACAACAAAAAGTATCTGAATGTATTAGATACTATGGAATTTTTAAAGATACTACATTTTATATTGTGATAATATTTACATGAGATCTTGGGAACAAGAAACAGAAATGTTGTGGCCTTAGTGTTTGTGTCGGATTGACAAAGGGTCAACAAATCTGGATAGTTTCAATTGTCAAATCGTACTCCTGGAAAGAGTGAACCTCATTGGTGAAACTTCTCTAAGGATTGGCTTGCGGGTGTGTATGTGTGTCATTTCTTGTTTGTTGAGGGATGTAAGAGGTTCTAGCCCTCAGGGTGGTTGGTGGTGCCAACCCTGGGCAGGTCGCCCTGGATTGTATTAGAAAGCATGCTGAGGAAAGTCCAGTAAGAGCAAGCTGGTAAGCAGGGATGCAGAATGTTTGGTCTCTCCTTCAGCTTCTGCCTCCTTATTTCCACCATGAGTTTTTGTCCTGACTTCTCGCAGTGGTGGACTATCACTTGAGAGAATAAAATAAAATCAATCCTTTCCTCCCCATGTTAATTTTCGTTAGCGTTTTTATCATAGCAATAGAAAGCTAACTGGAATACTTTCATATTTTTATTGAAGATGTCAGATAAAATACATATAAAAGTATGGCAGATGCCTAGAGCTGTGGCATGTATCTGAAATCCCAGGACATGGAAATCTGATGCAGAAAGATTATATGTTCAAGGGTTACCTGGGCAACAGAGTAAGAACCTGTTCCAGTTTGCCTTCAATTGCTGTGACAAAATACTCTGACCAATACAAACTTGGATAAGAAAGGGTTTAATTGTTTCACATTTTCTGTGTCATAGCTCATCACATAGGGAGCCCAAGGTAGGAACTCAGGCAGGATCTGAAGCATAGGCCATGGAGTAATCAGCTTACTGGCTTGCTCCCCCAGCCCATCCATGCTCAGTCTGTTGTTTTCTTATATAATACACACCAACCTGCCCAGGGATGGCGTACCTCACAGTGGGGTGGGCCCTCCAGCATCACTCAAGAAAATACTCCACAGCCACTACAATGGAGGTAATTCTCCAATTGAGGCTCCCTCAACCCAGGTGTTTCAAATTGCCAACTAACGGTATCCAGCACAGAACCTATTTCAAAAAATCAAAAGTAATCAAACAAAAATGTGAGTTAAATTAGTCATAGTTTAGTTCATTCATTCATAATTTGATTTGTAAAAATTAAGTTATACCCTAAAATGTATTACATGTTTTAAAAAGTGCTTGGCAATACAGTAGATAGAATTGCAACATTAGTCATAATTACTAAACTGAAAATGGGATAATCAATTAACATTCTGACATTTTAGTTAGAGGAGGAAAAGCTAAGCATTATTAGTTATTATATACATGGTAGGTATGATGAAACTGTTTGGTCTCTCATACATAAAAACAATGAGGGCTGATGCGAAGCCATCCTGTTTGATATTGCCTGTACATTTCCAGTTGACATGAATTATAGACATCATGAGATGAAGAGAATTTATGCATATACTTTCACAAATCTTGACCCTTGCCTATACCATTTGTTTAATAACTTTATCAAAATATAGAATATTTTGTGTCATCTGGGCCATGCCTTTCTTTTTCCTTCCAGTCAAATCAAGTACACCACAGAATGAACCCTTTTCTATCATTGTTGTTTCAGGTTGTTTTCTCTCTATAGATTAGTCATGTTGGGGTTCGCATGTAGTTTAGTAATAGAGCTCTTGCCTAACATGAGGAAGGCCCTTGCTTGCTTCCTAGAACTGTGAGAAAAGAGCCCAGTCATGCAGACAGTACACTCATACACATAGAAAAATAAAATAAAATTAAAAACAAATAAAGGCGTTTTAATACGTGATCCTTCTAGCCTTTTCACTGGTCTCTATATTAGGCAGGGTAAGACGGCCTCCACTGATTTTTGAATCAGTCTCCAGTTTGTGTGAATTCTGCTGATTATTCATTCCAGGAAGGCAGGCAGTTGTTTCTTTTTTCCATCCAGGCTTTGTCACTTCAGTAAATTTTAATCTTGCCCCACCTTACAAAAGTTTCCTCTGAGTTTACATTCAACCCAAGTTGTAGGGGAGCTCTGCATAGATTTCTGAGGTTCTTTTCTCCTTATCTTTTCCTCTGCAGTCCCTAGCCCCAAGCAGGCTTCTGTCTTCTTACCTTCTTGTGATTGTTAGGCTTTCGTGATTCTCTCATACACTGTCCCATATCCAGAAAGTTTTCACCAAGCACATAGACAGGAAACTACAAGGCTTTCTCTTTTTCCCCTTTCCTGTGCATCAGAATCCTATATAGCCCCTAATAATATTTCTAAAAATAAAAAGAACAATCTTGTCCAAGTATTTGTTTATGGCAGCACAGCTATTCTCTCATGCTATAAGTAGAAAATAAACTATGTTTTACAGTCTAAAGTTTAATTGTGGTTAAACATTTCCAAAGATGTACAAGAGCCTAGGTGCAATCCTCAAAAACACATACAGGAATATTTAAAAAGTATTTTTAAGTGATATTGGCTTTACTTTATTGAGACTAAAGTTATAATTTTATTTTTTAAAGTTTTCTATTTCTTTCTTTCTTTCTTTCTTTCTTTCTTTCTTTCAATTTTAAGTTGATTTGGATGTGATAGCACATAGTACTAGAAGTGGTGCTGTTAATCCTAAAACCACACTGAATTTAGGAATGATACAAGTTGACATGGAACAGACAGGGTGGTAGTGCTGATCCTATGACCACACTAAATTTAAATGATACAAAATGACAGGGAACACAAAATTTAGAAGGAGACTGTGACCTGATGATTTCATTGAACTAAGCTTGATTTTAATTTTTAAATATATTTTTTTGAGACAAGTTCTCCCTGTAACCCTAGCTAGCTAGGAACTTACCATGAAAATCAGGCTGGATGAAATCTGCCTTCCTAAGTGCAGGGGTCAAAGACATGCACCACCATGCCCAGCTGATTTTGATTATTTGGTCTGATAAACTGCTACATTGTTCTAGGTTATATTTTAATATTTTTTATTTACTTGCAACTCAAAGAATTCATATATATATATATATATATATATACATATATATTTCAAAACAACACTGGTTTCTACCAGTGTCCTATGCAAGATGTGACTATTTTAATTAAGATGAATTCAATATATGCTATATTTAGGATGGTATGATTATTGTCAAATCAGTACAATTTAGTCTACAGGGATCATTAGACTTGATACAGTGTAATAATATGTATCATTTTAGGTTTTGTGCTGAAAATAGTCATCCACCAATGAATGAGCTTTGTTTTTTAAAATTTGTCATTATAAAACAATTAGGGAAAGTGAGAAGTCATAAATTAATATTAATATTCAGTCAATCCTATTTCTAATATATTTCCCCAATGAAATTAGAAAATTGGTATGTTGTTTTTGTTTAAATGTACAGGAAAGGGAACAAACTATTCTAGTGACATATACATCTCAACATTTGAATAAATTTTAATTGGTTAACTACTGATAACTGAAGATGTACTCTATGTGCATATATATGTCTAAATATAGATGCTTAGATAGAATAATGCCAATCACCGGAACTTTCCTGATTAATGGTTATAAAGGAGTCTGAAAACAGAGAATTCAGCTTGAAAACAATGAAACAAAGACTAATGAATAGTATGTATCATTGTTCTTATCAATGAAAGATTACATTTAAATAATACTTGATATTCAGGATTAATTAATCCATAATATGGTATGGGCTATAATGGAAATATTTTAATGATTAATGCCTTCCAAGGCAATATGTGGAGGAGGCTTGCAAACTGGTTTATGAATCTTACTTGTTTGCAGTGTTCGAAACCAAAGAAACAGGCTGAAGATGAGAATAGACTGGACTTCACTAGAAATGAAAAATATCTTATTCAGTAGAAACAAATTCAATACATCTTCTGTGCAAAGCACAAGAGGCAGAAATAGGTTATTGAAATACATATGAATATAAATTGTATATTAGTTAGAATGCTACAAAAAATTGTTTATGTGGAGAATACTCTGTTACCCTTCGATTTTCTGTTGCCTGTTTAGTTATTTACTTCTTGCAATCTCTTGCTAAGGTGTTTTCTCAGGCCCCCATGATATGACATGGGCTATTATTTGACTCTAAATTTGAAAACTGACTCAGAATTTTTTCTCCTTTACTAAATGAATCTATAATAGAAGTTAAGATTTTGTCCCTCTGTTTGGAGCCAATAATTAATTGTTCTTTTCCCCTGAAATTATTATGTAAGGAAGAAAGCAAACCATCAAAGCAGAATACAGATATCTAATGTCAAACCATCAAAGCAGAATACAGATATCTAATGTTAAAACTAATACTTTAGGGGCTGGAGAGATAGCCTAGCGGTTAAGAGCACCGACGCTCTTGCAGAGGACCCGGGTTCGATCCCCAGCACCCACATGGCGGCTAAGAACTGTCTGTAACTCCAATTCCAGGAGAACTCCAGTTCCAGGGGAATCTGAGACCCTCTTCTGACCTCCGTGGCATTGCACGACACGGGTGCACAGACCTGCATGCAAACAATACATTCATACACATACAAAAATAAATAATTAAAAAAAAAATTTAAAAAAACTAATACTTTAAACTAAATAAAGGATCTATTTTTAAATAACCCCCTTGAAAATTCTGACATGGAAGATAGTTGAGAATGCTTTACTGTTTTATTGTTATAAACTGCATGTTTCAGAAAAATGCAGGCTTATGCCAGCAAGAGATGTAACTTTTCTCAATATGTTCTTTACGTATGAAAGAATAGACAATGCAAAGGCCACAGTCACAAATAATTTGGTTTGGGTATTAATTCATACTCCCTAGAACATGAATTTGATAGTTAAGTTCATACACAGTGATTAATTATGAAAATACTGTTAGAGGACCCAAG
>VZQC01013306.1:571932-611769 GCA_009823505.1 Rhizomys pruinosus
AAAACTAATACTTTAAACTAAATAAAGGATCTATTTTTAAATAACCCCCTTGAAAATTCTGACATGGAAGATAGTTGAGAATGCTTTACTGTTTTATTGTTATAAACTGCATGTTTCAGAAAAATGCAGGCTTATGCCAGCAAGAGATGTAGCTTTTCTCAATATTTTCTTTACGTATGAAAGAATAGACAATGCAAAGGCCACAGTCACAAATAATTTGGTTTGGGTATTAATTCATACTCCCTAGAACATGAATTTGATAGTTAAGTTCATACACAGTGATTAATTATGAAAATACTGTTAGAGGACCCAAGTATGGGAATCACAGAAGCAAGAAAGGATAAGGAAAAAGCAAAGCAAAATGTGATTTCAGATCAAGGTCCACACTCAGTCTGTACAAGTACCTAAGAGTGATTTCCACATGAATGGGAAGTTCAGAGCCTCCCAGTCAGTTACATGGGATTAAACACCTTAGCCATTCACAATTTTTTGGATGTTTAGGAAAGAATCCAGGGTTTTAGTCACCAAGCAAAGATTAAAGCAAAATATTAAAATAAATAAATGGATAAATAAATAAATCCCCTTTGTAAAATAGAAGCACAAATATAAGGATACCTATTTTGCAGTTAGTAAGATGTTACTTTAGTTTAGGGATGTAAAAACATTGGGAATTTCTCTAAGATCAATGACCTCTCCAATGTATCTGGCTTTGTGTACAATACCAGAAAAGAGTTACCTCCCATTGAGTGAGTTTTAAGTGCAGTTAGTTAGCCATTGATTGCTCCAAGATAAAAGCAACACTACTGGACCAATGTCTTATTCTATGCCAGATATCGATATGAATATTTGGTCCTAAAGCTGGTGTTGGACCATGGATTACTGTTCTCCCTTAGTACCTTGCATAGTGCTCTCCAAAACTGTGAGAGCTTGTTAGTCTCCAGGAAGGTAGCTTCCCAGTCAGTTCCAGCTCCTTTGCTCCAATTCCCATCTCTGAAGTAAATCCTTACCTTCAGGTTCTGGGAGGCAATCAAGGACTGTAGCAATACCCTGTGTAACTGGTTGGCCTTGGCCAACTACTCAAAGGAAGTTTTCTCCCATCTGGCACTGTTTCTTGTTATGTAGCCCTCAGCTTTGCCCAGACAAATATCCCAAACACCACTCAGTAAAGAAGCTTATTTTGTGCAGAAGAAGAATATTACAGATTCCCACAACTGGACACACACATAGGCATTGCCTGTGAGTTGCTCAAGCAAAAAGCGACCTATCTACCATGCAACCTCTACTCTCAAGGCTCATGCAACATAGAACAAGGGGCCAAGAGGACACTAACTAACCTCTTAACTCTCATTAAGGAAGGCCCCTCATGGAACAGGGGGGCCAGGAACTCAAAAAATCATGACTGATCAAACCATGGAGATTAGGAGTCTACAGAGTGTGGGTACAGGTCTCCTATATTCAGCTTCACTTACCCAGGGCTCAGGGAACATTGTGGAAAGATTGTATGAGCCAGGGACATGTTGTAAGACTCTATAGAAATAGAATCCTATAAATTACTGGGACCCTGCTTATATGAACCTATAGCAATCGTGTCAGCATGCACAAGACCCATGCAAATTCAACCAGAACCCCCCCCAGCATGGGGCTCAAGAAATGGGTAATAGAACTCAATCTTAGATGAATAAATATTGGCAGTTGATTATGGTTGAGTGAGGAAGAACTGGCTTTCTTTCAGTGATGGGCTCCAGACAGGATGATGTAGAGATTAGTGGATGAACTGGCACTGAGGAGTGGCCAGGGAGAAAAATTCAGCACAATAGGCCCTAACATAAGTGACAGAATATATGAAGTCCAGGGTAGGGGTGCCTGTGGGAGGGTGCCAGTGGGGAAGGGGTCATAAAGGAGATTAAGACTGTTTGAGATATTATGTATGAAATACAAAAAAAATTCAATAAAAATTAAAAAAAATACACAACCAGAAAACAGTGTTAACGCAAGTGGTAATAGAAGCTATGGAATGCTGGTGGAATCTGTTTGAGTTTATTGGAAAGTTACTGAAAGGAGACCATTCCTAGTAAGAGGAACAGAGAAATGGTATAAGCTTAATAGAGGGAAAAGATAGCCAGCTGTATGATTCACCAGGCTACTATACTTAGTTTGTATCCATATTAAATAAATGGAAGTAGATAAAGATTTGTGAATCATCTGCAACTACTACATAAAGTTTGAAGCAGAAGAGACAAGTAAAGCCATGGTTACAAGCCGTGGTTACATGGTCTGGCAAAAAATGATGGTGACCTGGACTAGACCAGTTTCAGTGAAGAAAGGCAAATAGCAGACACTACTACAAATATTTAGAAGAAAAAAGTGACTAAAATGAATATTGAATTGGATATGGACATCATGTGGCATATGAGAGCTGTCAGGCACATAGCAATGACAGGGCTTGGCCCTTGGGAAAGTCATAAACAGTAGTAGTTTTATCATGTAACCTTACCTTACCCTTACCTGGTCTTAGTTAAACCTCTGTTTCTTCTATGATTTACAAAGTGCTTGTATTAGTCAGTTTTCTGTTGCTGTGATAAAACACCAGACCAAGGAACTTATAAAAGGAAGAGTTTATTTGAGCTTACGATTGGCAGTTCCAGGGAATTAGTCCATTGTGGCGGAAGGCGTGGTGGCTGGATCTGGAGCAGGCAAATCGAGGGTCACATCTCGCAACGGCACAGGAAGCAAAAAAGGAAACAATTGTATACCACTAGGCTTGTTAAACTCACTAGCCTGCCCTAGCACCGCATCCTCTAGCAGGCCATACCCTCCAAGACCTCCAAAATCAGCGCCACCAACTGGAGGCAAATGTCTGAATACTCTACGGGCTATGGGGGACACTCATCCAAACACCACATTCCACTCCCTGGCCCCCATAGGCTCCTGACCATATAAAATGCAAAAATGCATTTAGTCCAACCTTAAAAGTCCCCATAGTCTTTACCAGTTTCAATCCCATTCAAAATCCACAGTCCAAGTCTCTTCTGAGACTCAGGCCAATCTCTTTAACTGTAAGCTCCTGTAAAATCAAAAAGGCCAAATTACATACTCCCAATAATACAGTGGAACCGATACACATTCCCATTACCAAAAGGGGGAATAGAGGCATAGTGAGGAAATACTGGACACAAACAAAACCGAAAAAACCAGCCAGGGCAAACGCCAGTTCCACTAGCTCCATCATGCAACCTCTGGGACTTGACTTCCAAAGGGCTTAGATGGCCGCTCTCTGCTCTTCCAGCTTTGCTTGCAACATATATCTCTTTTCTTAGGCCAGGTAACACTCCTCCGTATGCAGCTCTCTTGGCAAAATCTCACAGCTGGCATCTTGAATTCTTCTTGGGTCTCCCGACACCCACCAGGCTTCACATCACAGCTTCAGCAAGGCCCATCAGGGCCTTCTTTATTCAGGGACACCCTGCTGTACTCTGCTCTGGCTCTTTGGCTCTCTGAAACGTGGAGGAATGAACTGATGACCCCTTCACTCTTGCGAACTTCATGCCTCTAAAGCCCGCACCACGTGAATGAAATTGCCGAATCTGGCTGGCTGCAAGTTCGGGAAGGACTCTGGCCCCATTTCAACCACATTTGTAAACTTTTTTTGCTCCTGGCTTGCTGGAGTGATTAGCTGGGTGTGGTCTTGCCCTGAAGGTACTGATTCTTTGTTTACTTGTAAATCTCGAGGCCCTTCCTTAATCACTTCAATCTCCTTATCAAAGGAAACTCTCCTTCACAAGCCTTGGCCCCACCTTTAATCTTCCTAGTGCAGTTATCAGACCAAACTGTACATTTGCATTTCTTTGCCCCCATGCTGCTTTTTTCACTGTACGATCTGTAATATTCACCACTTAAAAGCCACACCCCATTTCTACATTAGGCTGTTCTGAAATATCCTCCGCCAAAGACATCGTCCATGCTTTCAACTTGCATCAGGCAAGCAACTGCGCTGTGGGCAAACTGCTGCCCGATCTTATCAAATATATCCGGTTGCTGCCTAAGCCTTATTTTCCCCTGGAAACACATCTTTTGCAGGCCATGCTTTCTTCCAGGCCTCCACTAGAATGGCCCTTTACAGCTCTGCTTACAAAGTCAACGAGCCTTTCCAGCCCAAGTTCCAAATGCTTCCACATTCTCCAACATACACATGGTCAGGTTCTTCCACAGCCAACAGCCCACTCTCTGGTACCAATAACCGTATTAGGTCAGTTTTCTGTTGCTGTGATACAACACCACGACCAAGGAACTTATAAAAGGAAGAGTTTATTGAGCTTACGTTGGCAGTTCCAGGGAATTAGTCCATTGTGGCGGGAGGCTGGTGGCCGATCTGGAGCAGCAAATCGAGGGTCACATCTTGAAAAGAGCACAGGAAGCAAAAAAAAGGAAACAACTGTTACCACGAGCTTGTTAAAATCACTCGCCTGCCCCTAGCACCGTACTTCCTCTAGCATGGCCACCACTAAGACCTCCAAAACAGCGCCACCAACTGGATGCAAATGTCTGAATACCTAGAGCCTCTGGGGACACACTTCATCTCAAACACCACAGTGCTGAAGAGCACAAACCAATTTTGTCAGTTTACAAAGCCTTAATCATCTGGATATTTTATAATATGAATTAATGTGTGTTGATCATAAACTATGAAAAATATTAAAGGGATACAAAAATAAAGAGGGTACAACCTTTCTCATTAAGCCCAGGACTTGGCTGTCATACTTATCTAATATAAAAAAATAATTTCAAGACAGACACGCCTGGGGCAGAGTGTGTGCCAACCAGCGTGTTGGCCCAGAGGGTCCTGGGAGTTGGGAGCTGAGGTTCGAACACAGACGCGCAGGTGACTGCTGCCCGAGAAGCTGGGGCAGAGAGTACTGGCATGAGGGCTAAGCAAGCAATGCCCCCCCCCCCCCGCAACTGAAACTCCAGAGAAGTGGCTGGCAGCAGAGGGAATTACAGTGTCAAAGGTGTTATCTGGGTTGTTACCACCCAGCCCTGCAGAACAGAAAGGGATAGTGAACTATACCTTCCAATATATAACCAAAATTGAAAACTGAAACTAAACCTAGACAAGTCAACACTCCATACATGGTGAGAATACAACGAAGGTGCTTGAAGGAATCAGGAAGCAATCCTTCAATAAGGTGCAGAGGCATTCAACATTCGCATCAAATAAGGGCAAAAGGCAAACCACATGCAGAGAGCACATGAAAGAATAATATGGGAAAAGTGCAGAATAACTCCACACCAAACTTTGCGGAGCATGTGGAGGACTCCTACAGATGGGATATCCCTAGAGGTAACCCAGGACACAGATTGTAGAATAACAGTCACCGAAATATTCAAAGAAATCATAGAATACAGTGGACAGAATGAAAACTTCAGAAAGGGAGGACAAGGACTAAACTTTGGGAGACAGGCGAAGAGAATAAGACAGACTCCAGAGACTACCGATCGTAGAGGGACAAGAATGCATCCTAGAAGGAAGTGGAATACATGAAAAGATCCTATGCTGAAATGAAGAAGGAAACTAGCGAGCGAAACAAGCAGCTACAAGAAAAGACTGGAGAATCTCCAAAAGGAGTGGAAATAGTAAAGAAACTAGGAAGAAAATGAAAAAGGTAATCAAAACAGTCACCAATCAAAAGGAAAGAATGGGAAAAAGCCACAAGCGAATGGCAGAAGCAGAAAAAAGATATCAGACATGAGATAAGACAAGTGACTACAAGCTCAAGTAAAGACTATGAAAAATTAAAAAAAACACGAAGAGTAGAACAACAGACAATGTGGGACACAAAGAAAAGTCAAACCTCTGCTCACAGCGTATAGAAGAGGATGAAAAATACCGAGCGAATGGTATTGACCAGATTGTCAACAGAATATAGATGAAAAATTTCCCCAATAAAAAAAGACAAACCCATAAAAAAAAAACAAAAAAAAAAAAAAAAAAAAAAAAAAAAAAAAAAAAATAGATCAGAAAAAAACTCCCCCCTGCCATTCATAGTTAAAATGCTAGGCCCAACAAAAGAACAAAAGCCACAGCCTTCATGAAGACCAGGAACGCAAAAAACTACAGCCCCTCCTTTCATTTCTCTTTCCCCAAAAAAAAAAAAACCCAAGAAAAAAACAACAAGTTACATATAAGGGGAAACCTTCATCAATTAAGATGATCTTTCAATGCAAACTATGAAAGCAGAAGGAACGTGACCAAAGCACTTCCCAGTGCTAAACACCTGTAAATGCCATCCCAGGTTATTATACTCAGAAAAAATGTCATATCTAGTTGCAAGGAAGAGAAAAATTTTCCCTGACATAAACAAGATGAAAGAATACATGCCAGAAAATCAACCCTTCAGAGATACTTAGAACGGAATTCAAAGGACAGAGGAGAGGAGAAACTACCCCCGCGACTTGAAAGAGAAATTAATAAAAGCAGAATGAAGTAGAAAACTAGATAAAAATACAAATGGATAATAAGGTGAAGGAAGCAACACACACCTTTCAATTATAACCTTAAATCATTAATGGACTAAACTCCCTAATAAAAAGGCATAACTGGGAGAAAGGATTAGGAAACAGAATCTATCATATGCTTTCTCAAGAAAACCCATCTCACCCTCAAGGATGGATACCAATTCAAAGTGCTTTCAATTGGAAAACAAAGAAAAAAAAAAAATCCAAGCAATGGTACTAAAAAAAGCAGGTGTTGCTATCTTAATATCAAACAAATAGACTTGAAAGTAGAAGCAATTATAAGAAGACAAGAAGGATTACTATCCTATCAAAGGGAAAATTAACTCATGAAGACTTCACAATCATGAATATATATGCCCAAACTCCCGTGCACTGACCTTCATAAATATTGAAATTTCATATTCTATCAGACATAGTGAAATAAAGCTCAATATCAACCAGGATAGCCCTGCTTACCTCACGCACATGGAGACTAAAAACATACTCCTTATAATGATGGGTCAAGGAGGAATAAAGAAAGAAATAAAAGCATCCTGGAATAAACGACAAGACAGTACAACACAACAAGAAAACCTTTGGGACACTTTAAAAGCAGTCCTAAGAGGGAAGTCATAACCCGGAGCCTATGTTTAAAAAAAAACAAAACAAAACAAAGAAAAAGAGCACTAGATACATGAGCTAACACTGCAGCAAAAACACTTGAAACAAACAATAAACCTGAAATGCAATGGAAGAAATAACAAAATCAGAGCAGACACACAATGAAATCAGAAACAAAGAAAACACTACAAAAAAATCAATGAATCCAAAAGTTGGTCTTTGAGAGAATAACAAGATAGACAGCCTCTAGACAGTTAACCAAAAAAAGGAAGAGCAACTCCAAATCAATAGGATTCATGATGAAAGAGGGAAATATCACGTTAATGAAAAGATCCTAGTCAACAGCCTTTCCAGCCCAAAGTTCCAAAGTCTTCCACACTTCTCCAAACATACACATGGTCAGGTTCTTCACAGCCAACAGCCCACTCTCTGGTACCAATAACTGTATTAGTCAGTTTTCTGTTGCTGTGATAAAACACCAGACCAAGGAACTTATAAAAGGAAGAGTTTATTTGAGCTTACGATTGGCAGTTCCAGGGAATTAGTCCATTGTGGCGGAAGGCGTGGTGGCTGGATCTGGAGCAGCAAATCGAGGGTCACATCTTGAAAAGAGCACAGGAAGCAAAAAAGGAAACAACTGTATACCACGAGGCTTGTTAAACTCACTAAGCCTGCCCCTAGCACCGTACTTCCTCTAGCATGGCCACACCCTCCAAGACCTCCAAAATCAGCGCCACCAACTGGAGGCAAATGTCTGAATACCTAGAGCCTATGGGGAACACTCATCCAAACCACCACAGTGCTGAAGAGCACAAACCAATTTTGTCAGTTTACAAAGCCTTAATCATCTGGATATTTATATAAATATGAATTTAATGTGTGTTGATCATAAACTATGAAAAATATTAAAGGGATACAAAAATAAAGAGGGTACAACCTTTCTCATTAAGCCCAGACTTGGCTGATACATACTTATCTAATATAAAAAATAATTTCAAGACAGACACGCCTGGGGCAGAGTGTGTGCCAACCAGCGTGTTGGCCCAGAGGGTCCTGGGAGTTGGGAGCTGAGGTTCGAACACAGACGCTGCAGGTGACTGCTGCCCGAGAAGCTGGGGCAGAGAGTACTGGCATGAGGGCTAAGCAAGCAATGCCCCCCCCACCCCCGCCAACTGAAACTCCAGAGAGAGTGGCAGGCAGCAGAGGGAATACAGTGTACAAAAGGTGTCATCTGGGTTGTTACCCACCCAGCCCTTGCAGAACAGAAAGGGGATAGTGAACTATACCTTCCAATATATAACCAAAATTGAAAGCTTGAAACCTAGACAAGTCAACACTCCATACATGAGGAGAATACAACGAAGGTGCTTGAAGGGATCAGGAAAGCAATCCTTCAATAAGGTGCAGAGGCATTCAACATTCGCATCAGAATAAGGGCAAAAGGCAAAACACATGCAGAGAGCACATTGAAAGAATAATACGGGAAAAGTGCAGAATAACTCCACACCAAACTTTGCGGAGCATGTGGAGGACTCCTACAGTGGGATTTCCCCAGAGGTAACCCAGGACACAGATTGTAGAATAACAGTCACAGAAATATTCAAAGAAATCATAGAACTAAGTGGACAGAATGAAAAATTCAGAAAGGGAGACAAGGACAAACTTTGGGAAGAACTAAAAGTAGAAAATGACAGACTCCAGAAAGAGCTAGAGGGACAAGATAAACTCCAGAAGGAAGTGGAAACAGTGAAAAGATCCTATGCTGAAATGAAGAAGGAAACTAGTGAGCGAAACAAGCAGCTACAAGAAAAGATTGGAGAAGCTCCAAAAGGCAGTGGAAATAGTAAAGAAAACATAGGAAGAAATGAAAAAGGAAATCAAACAGTCATCCAATCAAAAGGAAAGAATGGGAAAAAGCCACAGAAGCAGAATGGAAGAAGCAGAAAAAAGAATATCAGACCTAGAAGATAAAACAGAGTGACTAAAAGGCTCAAGTAAAGACTATGAAAAATTAAAAAAAATACACAAGAGTAGAACAACCAGAAAATGTGGGACACAAAGAAAAGATCAAACCTCTGCATCACAGGGATAGAAGAAGGAGAAAAATACTGAGAGAATGGTATTGATCAGATTGTCAACAGAATAATAGATGAAAATTTCCCCAAATTAAAAAAGACAAACCCATACAAATACAAGAAGCACAAAGAACACCAAATAGACTAGACCAGAAAAGAAACTCCCCCTGCCATATCATAGTTAAAATGCTAGATGCCCAAAACAAAGACAAAATTCTAAAAGCCACAAGAGAAAAACAACAAGTTACATATAAGGGGAAACCTATCATAATTACAGATGACTTTTCAATGCAAACTATGAAAGCAAGAAGAACGTGGACCAAAGCATTCCCAGTGCTAAACAACTGTAAATGCCAACCCAGGTTATTATACTCAGCAAAAATGTAGATTCTAGTTGAAGGAAAGAGAAACATCTTCCATGACATAAACAAGATGAAAGAATACATGTCCAGAAAATCAACCCTTCAGAGAATACTTGAAGGAATTCAAAGGACAGAGGAGAGGAGAAACTACCCCCAGGTGCCTTGAAAGAGAAATTAATAAAAGCAGAAATGCAGAAGTAGAAACCTAGACTAAAAATACAAATGGATAATAAGGTGAAAGGAAGCAACACACACCTTTCAATTATAACCTTAAATATTAATGGACTAAACTCCCTAATCAAAAGGCATAGACTGGGTGAATGGATTAGGAAACAGAATCTATCAATATGCTTTCTACAAGAAACCCATCTGACCCTCAAGGATGGATACCAATTCAAAGTGCTTTCACTTTGGAAAAAGAAAAAAAAAAAAAAAAATCCAAGCAAATGGAACTAAAAAGAAAGCAGGTGTTGCTATCTTAATATCAGACAAAATAGACTTGAAAGTAGAAGCAATTAGAAGAGACATAGAAGGCCATTATATCCTTATCAAAGGGAAAATTAACCATGAAGACTTCACAATCATGAATATATATGCACCAAACTCCAGTGCACTGACCTCCATAAATACAACTCTCCAGGACCTCAAGATGCAGATTAACCCCAGCACACTCATAGTAACGGACTTCAATACTCCACTGAGTCCTTTGGACAGATTAACCAGACAAAGAATAAACAGAGAGACATCTAAACTGAACAATACAATACAGGAAATGGACCTCACAGACATCTTCTGAATATTCCACCCAAATACCAGAGAATATACTTTCTACTCAGCACCCCATGGAACATTCTCCAAAATTGACCACATACTTGGACACAGAAAAGCCTCAACAAATACAAAAATATTGAAATAATTTCATTCATTCTATCAGACCATAGTGAAATAAAGCTCAATATCAACACCAGGATGAGCCCTGCTACCTACACGAACACATGGAGACTAAACAACACACTCCTAAATAATGAATGGGTCAAGGAGGAAATAAAGAAAGAAATAAAAGCATTCCTGGAACTAAACGACAATGACAGTACAGCACAAGAAAACCTATGGGACACTTTAAAAGCAGTCCTAAGAGGGAAGCTCATAACCCTGGATGCCTATGTTAAAAAAAAACAAAAACAAAAGAAGAAAGAGCACAGATAAATGAGCTAACACTGCAGCTAAAAACACTTGAAAGACAACAAATAAACCTGAAATGCAATGGAAGAAATAACAAAAATCAGAGCAGAAATTAATGAAATAGAAACAAAGAAAACAATACAAAAAATCAATGAATCCAAAAGTTGGATCTTTGAGAGAATAAACAAGATAGACAGACCTCTAGCCCAGTTAACCAAAAAAAAGGAAGAGCAACTCCAAATCAATAGGATTCATGATGAAAGGGGAAATATCACGTTAATGAAAAGATCCAGATAATCATATGGGAATACTTCAATAACCTAAACTCTACTAAATTTGAAAACCTAAGAGAAAAGGATGAATATCTGCAATCCAGGGAATCACCAAAGCTAAACCAAGAAGAGACTGACAGGTTAAACAGACCCATAATATATGAAGAAACTGAAAATGCAATAAGAGAACTCTCAACTAAAATAAGCCCAGGTCCAGATGGTTTTACAGCAGAATTCTGTAAAACATTTAAAGAGGACTAACAACCATTATTATTCAAACTGTTCAGAAGGATACAAGCAGAGAGAAATCTCCCAAATTCCTTCTATGAAGCCAGCATTACTCTAATACTAAAACCAGGCAAGGATGCAACCAAAAAAGAGAACTACAGCCCCATCTCATTAATGAACTCAGATGCAAAAATTCTCAACAAAATACTTGTGAACTGTATACAGACCCACATTAAAAGATCATTCACTGTAATCAAGTTGGATTCATACCAGAGATGAAGTGATGGTTCAACATATGAAAATCAGTAAATATCATAAAACACATAAATGGACAGAAGGACGAAAACCACATGATCATCTCAATTGATGCAGAACAAGCCTTTGACAAAATCCAGCATCCCTTCATGATTAAAGTACTAGAGGAAACTGGACTGGAAGGATCATTCCTCAACATAATCAAAACCATATATATGAAACCCACAGCCAGTATCATCCTAAATGGAGAAAAGTTAGGATTCCCCATAAAGGTAGGAACTGGACAAGGCTGACCCTTGTCACCACTCCTCTTCAATATAGTGCTTGAAACACTGGCTAGGGCAATAAGGTAAGAAAAGGAAATCAAAGGAATGCAAATTAGGAAAAAGGAAGTAAAACTATCTCTTTTGCAGAAAATAGGATAGTTTACCTAAGGGATGCTGAAAATGCCTAGAAACAATTAAGAGTTTCACTAAAGTGGCAGGATACAAAATTAACCTAGAAAAATCAGTAGCATTTCTTTACACCAACAACAAGCAACTGAAGAAGGAATAAAAGGAGACCTTCCCAATCACAATAGCCTCAAAAACAATAAAATACCTAGGAATAAACCTAACCAAAAATACCAAAGATCTCTACAACAAAAATTATAAACTCCTGAAGAAGGTGATTGAAGAAGACATCAGAAGATGGAAAGACCCCCCCATGCTCATGGATTGGAAAAATTAATATAGTAAAAATGTCCATTCTACCCAAATTAATGTACAGATTCAATGCAATTCCAATTAAAATCCCAAGGACATTCTTCACAAGCTTGGAAAAAAATTCTTAAATTCACATGGAACAACAAAAGACCCCACATAGCCAAAGGAACCCTGAGTGAAAAGAGCAAACAATTCTACACCAGACATCAAACTATACTACAGGGCTATAGTCATAAACACAGCCTGGTCTGGCACAAAAAACAGACCTATAGATCAATGGAACAAAACAGAAGATCCGAACTTGAGCACATACAATTTTAGCCACCTCATATTTGACAAAGGGTCCAAAGAGACTCAATGGAGGAAAGACAGCATCTTCAGCAAATGGTGTAGGCAAAACTGGATCACCACTTGTAGAAGAATAAAATTAACCCCTACCTCTCACCCTGTGCAAAAATCAACTCCAAATGGATCAAAGACCTCTATGTGAAACCCAAAATTCTTAAGGTAATAGAAGTAAAAGACAAAGGGGTAGGAAAAGACTTTCTAAATCAAGACAGCAACTGCACAGGAAATAATTGACGAGTCCACAATTGACAAGTGGGACCTTATTAAACTCAAAAGTTTCTGTACAGCAACACAAAGAATCAGGAAGTAAAGAGAAAACCCAGAGAGTGGGAGGAAACCTTCACCGCTGATTCATCTGACAGAACATTAACTTCCAGAATATATAAACTACTCAAAAAATAAAGAAGTAAGAAATCAAATGACTCATTCAAAAGATGGAGTAAAGAGCTGAGCAGAGACTTCACAAGTGAGGAAATAGAGATGGCTGATAAACATCTGAAAAAGTGTTCAACATTGCTAATAATTGAGGAAATGCAAATTAAAACCACTTCAAGATATTTTCTCACTCTGATAAGGCTGGCAAGAATTAAGAACAAAAATTATACCAAATGCAGGAGAGGGTGTGGGGAAAGGGGAACACTCATCCACTGCTGGTGGGAATGCAAACTTGTTCAACCACTATGGAAAGCAGTATGGAGAACCCTTAAAAGACTCAAAATGAGCCTACCACCTGACCCAGCCATACCACTTCTGGGAATATATCTATCAGACCCTTCCTACCACAGAGATATGTGTACAGCCATGTTTATTGCAGCTCTCTTCACAATAACAAAGAGCTGGAACCAACCCAAGTGCCCCTCAACTGAGAAGTGGATAGAGAAAATGTGGTACATCTACACAATGGAGTTCTATGCAGCGGTAAAGAAAGATGACATCATGAAATTTGCAGGTAATTGGATGGAACTAGAAGATTTTATGCTAAGTGAAGTAACACAATCCCAGAAAAACAAAAGATGAATGGTATCCTTCATCTGTGGATGCTAGTACCAAGTGCCTCGTTGTGGAACAAACTGAGAAACATTAATGTTATAGTCCTCATGAACTAAAGACAACTGTGCTCTAGCATTGTGAACCCCTAAACAGGTTCTAGAGCTGACATAATATTCATTTTCAGACCTTGGGTTTTTGGTATATGATGAAGGGTATGTGTGCATCTTTTAGAGTAATATGGAAAGATGTGAATCAAGAAATATGATATGGAAATAACATACAGTTTGTTTCCAAAGGATATAATTTTAATATAGGTGCAATGTAATAGGCTGGTGCAACTTAGCCTTTCTGGGTGCTTAACAACCATACTTACCATCCATACCAATTTGGCCTAGGGACCTAAGGAATAACTTTGTTCCTTGCCCTCAGAGGTCAACTAAGTCTTAGGGGATGATTATGCATGGGGGCATCTCTTGAAATGTCCTGCAAATGTGGGTCACCAGTTTTCCTGTTCAGGGAGGTCTTGGAGAGTCACTGGTGGGACTTCAGCCAGTGTCCGTTCTATAAAGAGGAAAGTCTGCTCATGCTTCAGAAAAGGAAGCCTGGTCTAGCAAGACCTGATTTTGTCCTTACTTGGATGGAATTGGTGGATGAGGAGCTGAAAGGAGCAAGGCACTCCCACCTTCCTTCCCCCAAGAATACCCTGAGAGACCCCTGAGGAACAGATCCTCAATTGACCTTGAGAAAACAAAAACCTTGATGAATCTGGGCTAACTGTGTGGCCTTAAGCATCCAAAAGGAAATAAATAATCAGTAAGATGAGAGAAACTGTACTGTAGACATAAAACTTGAGATCTTAGTAAAAAGCCAAAAAAATAAAAATAAAAAAGGAGAGAGTACTGTTGTTTGGCCTGTCTTCAATTCTTACTGGCAAGTGCAAATACTCTGTGGCTGCCACAGCTTTTGGGACCCCTCAGAGACATGAGACACAGCTTTTTAACCTTCCAATGTGGACTGAAGACTCATGTCTCTCCAACAATCCTCCAAACCTTCAATGCCAGATCAGGACTACTGAGATACGCAGCTTGTGGACTAAGGAGCTAAGGGGATGTCAGCCTTATCAGAATATAGACTGCCATTGTTGGACTACCTGAGCTGTATCATGGAGGCCAGTGCAGGGGAATCGAGACAGAATGCATGCTTACTGGACTTCATTTGGGGGACCCAATGTGGAGCAAAAGTGCAGGACTGACGGTTGTTTGGGATTGTCAAGGAGGAACCTTCCAGCACTTCCTTAAGGAAAACATGGCATCTTTTCAGGAAAAATTCCTCCAATTCAAGTGATATGTGTATGTATGTGTGCATGTATGTATGTATGTATTTATGTATATATATAACTACATATATATGTATATATACTGAAGCAATACAAGTTGGAGAGGACAACAACAAAAGAACTGAAAAAAATCTCTGGAAAGACTCAGAAATAGATTCAGGACATGTATGGCAGAGTGCAGGGACTCGGGTGGGGTGGGGGGTATGGAACGGGAAGCAACTCTAGATTCGATTGAGAAATTATGCATGACTTATGGAAAAAGCTTAATAACAATAAAAAAGAAGAAACAGGATCAGCAAAGTGTTTCTTACACCACATAATATATTTTCTTTCTGTATAACTCACTCAGAACTTTACCAAGAACATTTAATCCACAAGAATTTATAATGGATTAGCTCCCAATATAAATTAAAATATTCATATGCACAGTTAATGGATATTGTCCAAGATGCATAGATTTTGGAGATAATGTATTTGATGTAAAAGAACATCTTTTATGAAGGATAAAGGGCCCATGGGATTAAAGATTTCTAATTTCTTGAAGGTGATGACTGTTCTTACTAATGAAGATCAGGAACAAAGTGAATGAGCTTCCTAAATTTATGAGGAAATAAAATGACTCATTTTGAACACATTGGTGAAAAGCAATGCTTGTGAAGATGGGGTAGAAAGGCTTTATTATTTATTGCAAACTCAGAATTGATCTCAGGATAGAAGAGGTTGGAGAACCTGAAAGTCATCTGTACAGATGGGATAAGTGAAGTTATGGGAAAAGAAATGAATGTACTTAAACAGAAGGACTCAGTGTTTGCCCCCATATATAAATATCTAAGAATGGCATGTCCACAGAAGGTTTGGTGAATGGACCCAGTGATAACAGAAAGTAGCCAGAAATAAACCATTGTTATTAAGATTCAATACTGAGGACAGAATAAGACAAAAAGCAACCCAGATATTTTATAATCACAAATTCCTGAACATGTTAAAGAAGTTTTCAAAAAATGTTAGAGATAGGGTTTTCTCTAGGATCTATGACTTCTCCAGCTGTGTATACTTGCCACCCATAAATTCCCTCCAACTGAGAGAGCATTAATCCACTTACATAGCTGCTGATAACCCCTAGCTAAAAGTACCACTTCTGCACCAATAGTGATCGTTAGGTGTGCTAGTCCTTTTGATTACTAGGCTTTACAGCTAGGTTGGACTGTAGATTGATTTTCTTCCTTAGTAGCTTACATAGTGTCCTCTAGGACTATGAGAGCAGTCTTCAGGGGGTAAGGCTTCCAGGTCTGTTACAGCTCCATGGTCCAGTACTGTGTCTGCAGTACAACATGTCTTCAGCATAGGGCCTTACCTTTAAGTTCTGGGAGGCAAGCAAGGGCTGTAGCAATAGCCTGTGTAATTTTGGGAGTCTCTTGGACTACCCTGACCAACCACTCTAAGGGAGGTTTCTCCTGTCTGGCACTGTGTTCCTTGTTATATAGCCTTCAGGTATCTATATATACTCATGTTGAGATAGTGTATGTGTATTTTTCAGGGGTTTTGAGCTAATACACAGTCCTTTCAGTTTTATGCCACCTAAGCTTTATTTTTCTTTCCTCTCTTTCTCCTTACCTAATCTCCCTCTTCCCTCCCCAGATAAAGTAACCCCATTTCCCCTTGATAGTATAGTTTCCTATTATTCCAGCTCTCTTGAGTTCCTTCTTTGCCTTTGTGCTCATCGTTCCCATGGTCCCTTGTATGCCCTCCCTTCCTCCCTACCCAATTGAATACCCCCATCTCCCCATTTCCCTTTGGTAATATCTTTTTAATTTCTTAATGTGTGATAAATATGGATCCTTGTATTTACAGACATGTAAAATGTACACCACTCATGAAAGAAGCTTCTTTTTTCAACATATGTGGACTACCGGTCACACATAGAGAATATATATCTGAGAGATGCCCAGTCCCAAGTGACACATCTATAGTGAACCTCTATACCTAAGACTCATGGAACATTGTGGAATAAGTGATGGAAAGAAGAGTAATACATCCCTTACCTCTTACCAGTGAAGCTTCTTCAGACAAGAGTGTTATACACAAAAAAAGGCCAAAACTGGCCAACGTGTAGTGAATGAGACTGCAGAATGCTTGTCCATAGAAAAGACTCCTATATTAGACTTCAGCCACCCATGGCTCAGGGACCATTGCAGAAGAGGGGGCAGAAAGATCATAAGAGTCAGGGTTGGTGCACGAATATAAGGAAAGAGAGGTTTCAGAGCTCTGGGAACTTGCTTATATGGACTCCTAACAATGGTAGCAGCACGCACAGACCCATGTGGACTTAGTTAGACAATAGCTCAGCACAGAACTGGGGAAATGGACAGCAGGCCCCAACCTCAGCTGAATAGCTACTGGCAACTGATTACTATGGAGTGAGGGAGAGGTGATCTTCTTTAAGGGAGGGATTCTAGAAAGGCTGACTAGACTCCAGTGGATGAACTTGCACAGACAGTCACCTGGATATAAATGTTTGACTGGATAGGCCCTAACATATATGACGGAATGCTTGAAATCTGGTGGGAAGGTTATAGGGGGTGCAGATGGAGGAAAGGGTCTAAAATTGATTAAGATCTATTATATGAAATTAATGTAAATCAACATAATTATACATTAAACATTTTTAGGGAAAATAAAATGATTTTGTGGCTGAGAAGGATGCAAAGATAAATATCTTTTGTCTGGAGAGATGTTTCAGTGGTTAAGAGCACTGGCCCTTCTTGCAGGGTACTGGGGTTTTATTTCCAACACCCATCTGGTGGCTAACAAGGTCCTTTTACTTCAGTTCCAAGGAATCTAATGCTTCTGACTTCTATGAAGATTGCAAGCAGGTGGTAACTAATATACATGCAAAAATGCACATAAAATAAAAATAAATCACACACAAAGATAAGTATCTTTTTCATTTGTTTCTCTCTGAAATTTAAAAGATTTGCCATGACCATAATGTTGCAGAAAAGCAAGAATATTTTAACAATTAGATGAATACATATGCTTTGTATATAAAATGAAACAAATTGCTGTCACATAGGTTCAAATATTAGAAGCAACTGGAATTAATGAATAAATTCTGCTCCTTGAGAAAAATGGGGAGAATTTTATTCAGAATTCAGGTGTAAAGATTATTGTGGGAGACAGATGATGTGTCTGCTCACTGAAATGTGGGAAAATAAAAGAAAGTAGGCTTTGTAGAGGCATGTCCGATTAGAGGATAGCAACAGGAAAAGATTCTGACTCAATTCTTTGTCCAGATGCAAGGGCGAAGGATAGGATTAATTAGTCCTTGGGAAAGAGAATTTACTAGGAATAAAAGTTCTGAATTTGCATCCATGGAGAAGGAGACAAAAGACTAACCTGCAGAAAATTAGGAGTGTTTGCCAGATTCCCTGTGAGGCAGCTTGACCTGAGACTGAGTACCTGAAGCAACCAGCACCTACATCTGAGATTGCACAGTGAGCTGGCCCACTTCCCCCTCCCTCTATGTGGGAGCCTCCCCACCGTGCTTGCCATGCTCTCCTGCCTGCTGCTTCTGTTTGCCACGCCTTTGCTCAGTTTCATCCCCATGCTAGAAGCAGGTTTGGCTTTCGAAGATTCCCAAACTCAATATAAATGAAACAAAGCCATCTAAGAGATTAATAAAACAAGAATAAAGAGGTTGTTTGCTTTTGCTTTGACTACTGTAGGTAATCTGCTGCATTTCTCTGTAGCGCTCTTTCAAATTTGAAGCTAAGTTTTATGAGTTAGGGAAATAAATGATGGGTTGAAGGGCTTCTTGCATGATGAGTGGTGACATGGCTCATAAGACAGTACTGAAGGGTCACCACTATGAAGAGTCACCACCCCAACTCTTGCCCAGTGGCTACAAAGCCAAATACCTAAGAATACTAAGGTAGCTCTGATTATTCAGCTATAAAAATTTCATTAATGGTTAAATGAGTGAGAATTTTTTTTTTGTCTTTTCGAGACAGGGTCTCCCTGCAGCCCAAGCTGTCCTGGAACTCAATCTGCAGACCAGGCTGGCCTTGAACTCACAAAGATCCTCCTGCCTCTGCCTCCCGGGTGTTAGGATTAAAGGTGTGTGCCACCACGCCTGGCAAGAATGTCTTATATTTCAAATGGTTTGGACATGCTAAAAATGAAAACGGAGCAACTCAGTGAAAAATGAAAAGTGCACTTGAAACGTTGTTTTAGAAAGTTTCCTTTAGTTATGTGTGTGTGTGTGTGTGTGTGTGTGTGTGTGTGTGTCCAAGTGTGTTCTATTGCCCACAGAGGACAGAATAGGACCTCTGGCGGTGGAGTTACAGACAGCTGTGTGCTGCCCAATGTGAACTCAGGTCCTCTTCAAGGGGAGCAAGTGCTGTTAACTGCTGAGCCATCGATACAGCTTCACATGAAACATTTTTGCTCTTTCCTATTCTTTGACAGTTCAGAAAAAGCAGTAGATGGCAATTAGTTATGTACTTTACAGCTACTCAGGTATAAAATTCTCCTAAACTAGAGAAATAATGAACATAAGTGGTAATTCAGAGAGAATTGTTGTTTTTTCATTTTCAAGGAGTGAGCTGAAGTTTCTGGCCCATAAAATAGAAAATTCCAAAGAGCTCAGCACTCTACAATTGGGCCGTAGTCTCCTTTAATGTGTTCAATAGCTTCTTATGATAGAAAATTTTATACAAAACAGCCCTTGTTTTCTTTTGCAGATCATCACAGAAAATCACAAGTGCACAGTCAGTATGTTAGCCACAAACAGATTTTAGAAGCTTCCTCTGCATTTCAACAATGTCAGACATCTGGAAGGAAATTTTCATGTGAAGTATATGTGGGGGTGGGTATGTAGGAAGCATAATATCAAACACCGATATTCAGAAATCTTGATTTTGTTACTTAACTTCTTCGTGTTCATAGAAATACTGTATTTTCCAGAGATAGTCAATAACTCGGTACTCCTAGAAACAATGACAATTTTTTTCCATGTTTGATGAATTTCAAAGCTATTCTATGTGAACAATATTATTCAATCACTTATTCTCAAACATCTAAAGAACATTCAGATGTGCTCAGGAGTTAGTGCTGTGATCTGGGGATAGTGCTGCTAGTCCCAGTTTGAGTGGCAAAGATGTAGATATGTGCTGTGTAATGCAATGACTGCTTGTTCCATCTTCCAATTTAAACAAAATTTAATGACAAATATTATTTCTAAAATTCATTTGGCACATTTCAAAGTAGAGACTGCAGATACAGTGTTTCCATGCCAACTTTCTAGTGGTAAATTCTGTTCTGGAGTCCTTATTCCCAAATTTGTCCATTCATAAAAACCCACACAGGGTATTTGACTTTTCTTTTGAAGATGTTTTTAAAGCCACAGAAGAACTCCTGAATAGTCGATGTGTGGTTAGAGTTGAATACATTTCAGGCCACAGTAACAAGATTAAGCTGTCATGTGAAGCTATGAAATATCCCAACTGCCACACAGAGAATTTTAGATTGGAGGCCTGTGAGTCCATTGTTGCCTGCTGTGAGGACCTAGCTTCTGTTTTTACCCACAGCAAAGCACTCTGGAGAATTAATCTGGAGAACACCTAGGACCACATTGGGATGAATGAGCTGAATGAGGCCCAGAAACAGAAATAGTATATTCTGCATGTAAGGCTGTGAATAAGTGACTTTGATGAAGAATACCAAGCATCTCTGTTTGCTGAGAAAAAGAGAAATGCCCACTGGACAATCCTATGCAGTGAGTAAGAGAAACAAAAATCAAACATGGAAAACTCTGTCCCAAGAAACTTGGGTGTATTCTGACTCAAAACCACATTAGAGGAAAGAGAATGGGCCTTTATTTGGGGTCATCTCTTAAGAATTATAGATCATTTACATTATAATGAGATATGACTTCTTTGGCACTCAGTCCAGATGTGTTATACGAGATGAATGGGGTTTTTGTCTACAACATGAAGTTTGGGAAGGGACTGAAAAGGTGAGGGTAGGGATGGAGGAGAGGGTTGGAATATAAAAAACATGTATGAAATTCTTGAATCAATAAAAAACTTTATGTTAAGAATATTTTCAGTAGCAATGGACAGAAACGTCATGAATGAAGCTGATATTTTGCTAATGTGCAAGTATTACTGTGAATCTAAATATTCTACTCAAGTATAATTCACTCATGTTCACAATAGTACCAAGTAACACTCTATGCATAAAGTGTTTCTAGCTAATTAGCACAGTGTTGGTAAGAACAGGAGGTAGAAATTGGTTAGACAAGTTAGGGCAAGAAAGATCTCCAAATAAAAATGACCAGTTTCATGAGATTGAGAGATGTCTCAGTCATTAAGAGCACTGGCTGCTCCTAAAAAGTCCCTGGTTCAATTCCCAGTACCCACATGGTGACTAATAAATCACATAATTCTAGGTCCAGGGGCACAGACCCACTCTTCTGACATATGTGGGCATTTTATGACATGGTGCACTTAACACACATGCATGCATACATTCATATCCATAAACTAAATGAATAAAAATGCTAGAAATGATTAACAGTTTCAGTAAAGTGGAAGGTTACAAAATTAATCTAGAAAAATCAGTAGCCTTTCTTTATGCCAACAACAAGCAAGTGGAGAAGGAATACAGGGAGACTTCCCCAGTCACAACAGCCTCAAAAAATATCATGAAACAAACCTGACCAAAGACACTAAAGATCTCTACAATGAGAAGTTTAAATCCTTGAAGAAGGAGATTGAAGAAGACACCAGGAGATGGAAGGACCTCCCATACCCATGGATTAGAAGAGTTAATATAGTGAAAATGAGGATCCTATCCAAAATAAGGTATAGATTCAATCCAATCCCAATTAAAATCCTGATGATTTTCTTCACAGATATAGGAAAAAAAAATCCTAAAATTCATATGGAAAAAACAAAAGACCTCAGGTAGCCCTATGCTGATCTTTGGGGCTTTATCTGTCTACTAGGTGCTGTCTCATTTTGCCATTAGTCACTCAAATTCTCTCACTGGATTCCTGAATGCATTTTACCTTCTGCATAGATAGACTTTCTCCCTTAGTTTCCTAATGTAAGATGGGCTTCCCCCTGCATCCTTATCCAGATAACTTATTTTAATATGGCATCCTGACCATTCCTCCTCCATTCTTAAGAAGCAACACAGGAGACTACCATAATCACTGGCATTCAGCTACATATGTTGGGAACACTGTTCTCCAAGACCTGGCACTTGGTTTTCCTGAGAACCCTGCACAGATGTTTTCTCAATCAAAGTCGAGTGACTCTAACCACAGTATTGTTTGTGGAACAAACTTTAATGAGAGTATTTATCTCGAACAAAACTTCATGTGAGGGGCTATAGCTCTGATTGCTCTAGCCTCCTGGACTAAGTACCACACTCAGATACTTGGGAACCAAAACACTCCCACATTTCATGCTAGTATTTTAGCTCAATCACTAATTTACATTCAAATGATCAATCCTCTTTCTGAAAGATTAAGATTAATTAGGAGGCTAGAGAGATGGCTCAGTGGTAAAGAGCACAGGCTCTTCTTTCAGAGGACCCATGTTTAGTTCCCAGCACCCACATGGTAGCTAAAAACTGACTGTAACTTCTGTTCCAGGAGATCCACCACCCTCTTTGGTCTCCAAGGGCGTTGCACACACATGTTGCACTTACAATCACATAAAAATAATGAAGATCAGCATAGAACTCTTTAGAAATCCTAATGTCAAATGAGAATCCCAACAAGCTCCGGTTAAGAGTTTCCTGAAGTTTGGAAGAGACATGTGTAGTGCGGCCAGTCTCTGTTTCGGTGATGATAATAATAAGAGCAGTGTTGTAGCTGAAGATTCTGCATGGGATTTCTGATTTTCAGAAATTCAGTTTTGTAGCAACTGAGCAGGTTCCAGCTTCTCCTGGTTACTTACACACTTGATTTTAGTAGTTGAGCAGGGTTATAAGAAATGTAAGCTTAAAAAAATACCCTAGTAAGTATTTTTCCTTGTAATCGAATATTAAGATTCTATAAATTCTTAAGAAAAATTATGGTGACTGTGGAAATTTAGGCAGCCACCTATTAGTGAAAAATGATGAACTGAACACAATGTAATGTGGTTAATAATTTATACATTTCGAATTAGATTCTGGCATAAAAACCTAATGGAATTATATAAATGATGGCTTCATTTATTTTAAATTAAATTATTTTTAGATTTATGTTTTGACATTTTATTGACATTAAGTTTCATCCCAGTTGTTTGCATTAGAAATCTTTCCTAATCTTCCCCCCCCCACACACACCTTACACACACACATACACAAACCAAAGAATATAAGGATGGAGAATTTATCAGTAAGGTAATTTTTTTTGGAAACCATAATCCCATTACAGTTAATGCAATCACTCTTTTTCAAGAAAAATAATATATTTTAAATGACCTCTATGCTCTCTGTGTAAGGAACACTTTCAAAAGCAGAAAATAGAATTGTTTAGACAAAAATGACTTTCCCCATGCTTTTCATGTGTAGCTATTAATTTATGATTAAAGTTATCATGAACTTGTTGAGACTTGGAGCCTTTTGAGATGATCAAAGATGCATCACAAACACACATGCCACGTATGGGCAACCCAGGCCATAGGCACCCTCTCTAGAAGGTTAGTTTTGAACACACATTAACAGTATGTGATCATGCTAATGTTTTACCTACTGTGTTACTCAGTAGGAAACGAATGGAAAATCTTGTAAAGAAATAAAATGCAAATGAAAACCAACAATTTGATTTCTAAAAGGATGGACCAGGAGCTTTATCGGGCATTTTACTCTATTCTTTTATAAAGGCAAATGATTCCCATAAAATTCATATTTTCAGCATACTTTTTGTACTATTCAGAATGACTGATAGGTGCAGTGCAGGATTTTGCATTTTTATATGTTCTCAGTGATTCTTAGGTGTTGGCTTAGGTAGGGTAGAATTTGTGCAGCCTCATATGGCTCTAAGCATCTAAGGTTATAATAAATTCCAAAAATGTCTCTAGCTGCTTATAAATGTGAATAGCAGAAATCAAACTTGATTTAGGGTGAAATTTTCATATAACTGAACTGTCATTTCTGGGTGACAGCATTTGAAGCTTGCATGCATTCTTAATCCCATTAAATGCAAGGGGTAACCTGAATGACCTCTTGCTACCAGGAAGGACAAACTCCTTCCTCCTACTCTTCCCCTCTTCTACCCATGTTTCTTCTTAAGCTAGGCACCCCAATCTGACTCAGTTTCTTTTATTTTATTTTAATTATTTATTTATTTACTTATTTATTTATTTATTTTTATTTAGTCTTTTCAAGACAGGGTCTCCCTGTAGCCCCAGTTGTCCTGGAACTCACTCAGTAGACCAGGCTGGCCTTGAACTCACAAAGATCTGCCTGCCTCTGCCTCCTGAGTGCTAGGATTAAAGGCCTGCACCACCACGCCTCACCTCTTTGCTTTCTTGTAGAAAACCAAACATCTATGGGTATTCAAGGTAAACGGCCTTGTGCTTCTTTTTGATGTTGTTGTTTTATTTTTCTCAATCCAGTATCGTTTTAAAAATAATTTTTAATTAATTCCAGAAATCAATACATTTTAATCTGATTCAGACCACCCCTCTCCAAACACCCTCTTCCTGCAATTTCATGTTCATTCTATCTATCTATCTATCTATCTATCTATCTATCTATCTATCTATCTATCATCTATCTATCTATATCATCTATCTAATACATTTTAAATGTCTATCATTTCCAGTCTCTCCTGGGATTGGAGAGATCAAATACTCCTGGGAGTGGGCTTATGCACTGGAGTCTGGTCAACCTACCAAGCTTCTCACCAGTGAGGAAAACAGATAATTTCTCTCCCAGCATCTATCAGTTGCCAATAGATTCCCAGATAGGGCTGGGGCTTCCTGTCCACTTCTTGCATCCATGTTGGGTCCCTGTCTGGATTGGGTTTCAACAAGTCTTGTGCACCCTGTCATAAATGCTTTGGGTTCATAGTGCAACTATCCTGTGGTGTCCAGATTACACAGTTTCCTTGTGTTCATCCACTACCCAAGCCTTTTATAATCTGTCTGCTCTCCCACGGTGAACTCTGAGCTTTCAGAGGGAAAGGTGTAAAATAGGTGTCCCACTTAGGAGCATTCTGCTGTCTCAATCCAACTTCAAGAAAAATGTTAAAAGCCTCCATGGGGTAATGTGTGGGATAATAAGACAAGTCTTACAGATGATTTAGAAAAAGCATGCTAATACCAAGGATGCAGTGATTACATTTAGCCCCAAGTCCTTCCAAAGTTGCTAACTAAATCAACAGGTATACTTCTCCACAATAATTTTACAGTTTCACAAAACAAGTGTATGAAGAGATAGACCGTTAGTATGCTGAAGTATGCCTATGTAACAGTGACTGTTTCTCTTAACTCCAGTTGTGTTTGTCTCTCATGATGTTCTTTGTGAGATCTTTAATACAGCTGCTGCATTCAGTACTCTGTTATGTGCTGTCATAGTTGCTATGGTTGCATTGCTGAAGAAGTTTGTGGATAGCACAGAATGGTATTTCTAATACTGCACCCAGATAAACCATTTATTAGAAAAGATACAGGGCAGGAATGACAGTGTACATGAACTGGGGTGGGGTGGGGGGCATGGAAGGGGAGATGAGTCTGGATTGGAATGAGAAATGATGTATAAAATGCACAAAACTTCAATAAAATGTTAAAAAATGCAAATGCAATACCAACTGGGAAAAATGTTTATCATTATGAACTGATTTCCTTACATATTTGTTGTAATGAGGGAAACCTGAGTGATGCAATTTTATATACTGCTTTATACTGTAATGTTAAATAAACATAAGCATATTTTACATGCAAATAACCCTACGTAATACTTTAATGAATAAAATTGGTATAAAATAATGGTTTAGAAAATATATTGCTTTGACTTTTTAAGACTAATAGAATTTAGAGAATGGGGTGGGCTTTAACCCACCCCATTTTTTCTTACTGTAGTAAAGATTTTACCCTCCAACAAAGAGTATAAACTTTGTAAAATGTCAAGAATAGATTAGTAGCGGATAATGTGAAGGAAAACTCAGACTTCCACATCTCCCTGTAGTCTCTCCAGTATGCATTTCCAATGTGATCTGGGTTTTGAGGTCCAGGAGCTTCTTATGGCATTGAATCCTTTGGATGTATTTACTCTGCTGGCATAACATGCCCATGCAGGGGGGCACTATTCATAAACAGAATTAATCTATAATGATCTAATACAGGCATATAAATGTTATAACATGTAGATAGTAATACAGTGCATATTAGGTAAAAGCTTTATGTCTGTTTTTCTCACAGGCTCCCAAGTGAATCTAATGCTGTTAGGCCATAGTTTATGGTTGTAATTCAAAAATACTAACTTCATAAAATTCTCTTGTTCACACTTAAAAATAATTTATTTTAGCATCCACAAATGAAGGAAACCATTCCCCATTTGTTTTTTGGGGACTGTGTTACTTCACTTAGCATAATGGCTTCAAGTTCCATCCATTAACCTGCGAATCTCATGATGTCATCTTTCTTTACCGCTGCATAGAACTCCATTGTGTAAATGTACCACATTTTTGTTATCCAGTCGCCAATTGAGGGGCATTTGGGTTGGTTCCAACTCTTTGCTATTGTGAAAAGAGCTGCAATAAACACAGATGTGCATGTATCTTTGTGGTAGGATGAGTCTTGTGGGTATAGACCCAGGAGTGGTATGGCTGGGTCAGGTGGTAGCATTTTGAGTCTTTTAAGGGTTCTCCACACTGCTTTCCACAGTGGTTGTACGTGTTTACATTCCCACCAGCAGTGGATGAGTGTTCCCCTTTCCCCACAATCTCTCCAGCATTTGTGGATGCTAGTACCAAATGCCCCAACTGAAAGAAAAGCTGAGCAATGTTATTGTTATAGTCCTTTCTATCTGAAAGCAACTGTGATGTTATAATGTGAATATCTTAACCCTAGAATTAACTTACCACCTACTTTCAGGCTTGATAATTTATGTACATGGATGAAAGTTATATATTCATATTTTAGAGTAATATAAAATTAAAAGAAAAAAATCTGAACCCCTGAACATAATAAAAAAAGAAGGGATGTGTGGATGAAACTGATCAATGAATACCAAGTTGGTTACATACAGCATGATGTTTTGGTGTACAATTTTACAGTAGGATCAGTATAGATGTGATATTGCATGCATTTCAAAAGCCTCAAAGAAAGAACTGTGTAATTTTGTTCAGAACTGTGGAATTTTTAACCACAAAGAAATTACACAGGTTTAAAGACCTAGACAAGTTCAGAGGTTTTAAGTTTTAAACAATGTATATATGCATGAAACATTATGTGACCCTATAAATATGTATAATTTATAGTTGTATATGTCAGCCAAAATAAATTAAATAAAAAAGAATATAATTTATTTTAATGATTAAGTTTCTACTTCAAGAATTTCTTACATGAGGACTCTGCATCATTTCCACCCCTCTTGTCCCCTTCCAACTCCTCTCATGCCACCGTTCCTTCTGAATATTGTGACCTCTTCATTTTAAATGATATATGTGTATGTATGTGTATAAAACCTTGTCCATTTAGTATTGTTCATATGTGCATGTACTTATAGCTAATTTGAGCTCGGGTCAAGAACTTCATTCCTATGGAAAACTGATCCTTCCTCTCTCAACAGTCATGGACTTACATACTTCCCTGCTTCTGATTGCTATTTAAATTATTTTATTGAATTTTTGTGCATTTCATATATCATATTTAGACCCTCTTTTCAGTCTGAACAATCTCATAGACCTGCCATTAGATTTTACAAGTGTTAAATCCTTTCTAGCTAAGTTTGTGTCCCCAGATGTCCTTTAGTGTGAGCGTGAGTGTGAGTTCATCCACTGAAGCCTGGTCAGCTTACATGCATCACTCCCTTAAAGAAGACCAAGTTGGGGCTGGAGAGATGGCTTAGTGGTTAAGAGCACCCACTGCTCTTGCAGCAGACCCAGGTTCAATTCCCAGCACCCACATGGTGGCTAAGAACCATCTTTAACTCCAGTTCGAGGGGAATCTGACACCCTCTTCTGACCTGCTCAGCATTGCACAACACGGGTGCACCAACCTACATGCAGACAGTACACTCATACACATAAAAAAGAAAAATAAATAAATAAATAAAATTTAAAAAAGACCAAGTCTCCTTCACCCAACAGTGATCAGCTGCCAATAATTCTTCAGGTAAGTTTGGGGATCCTTGCCCATTTCCCCATTTCTATGCTGTGTTTTTGTCTCATGTGTGAGTTTATATGGGTCATGTGCTCACTGTCACCATTGCTGTAAGGTCCATATAAGCAAGTTCCCAGAAGCAAACAAACTGTTTCCCTGTGGTCATCCACCATCCAAGCTCTTAGCTATTTTACTCCCTCTTCTGCAATTTTCCCAGACTTCTGGGTAAACAAGGTTTAATAAAGGTGTTCTATTCAGGGGCATGTAATGTGTAGTCTCTTATTCTCTTCATTTTGACCAGTTGTGGGTTTCTCTGTTAATCATTCTCTGCTACACAAGGAAGCTTTGCTGGTTATAGTTGAGACATGCATGAGTACTCTTTCTACCACTTTGTTCCACTATGTTCCATGAGCCTCAGGTGTAGAGGTGCCATTTTTGCAGGCACTTGGGGCTGGATATCTCATAGACACTTAGTATCTGTGTTTGACCAGTTGTGAACTCTATAGTAGGCTCCTTCTGTTGCAAAAAGAAGTTGTTTTGATAAGTGGTGAGAAGTATACTTGTCTATAAATGTAAAGATCCATATTTAGCATACATCAAGGAATTACGTTTGTCTAGGAAAATGGAAAGGAACCAGTGCGGTAAAGGGAAAGAGGGAGCCTAAGAGAGAGGAACAGTGGGAGACAGGTGTTACCAGGGGGGAATGGGTATTTACCTGGGGATGGCGACAGGGAGGATTATACAAGGAGGTATGTACCATGGAGGGGAAGAAATAGCTCAAATATTTAGGAGACAGGTATTCAAAGGTGAAATTATTCTTTTTTCGGGGATGTGAGAGCCACAGAGTTTTCTCTAGGATCTATGACCTTTCCAGCTGTTTATTGGAATATGTTTACATTACCACACATTACCAAACAGGAGAAATCTACTACCGAGATGTTGGTAGGGTAGTTCAAGAGACTCCCAAAATCATGCAGAATATTCCCACAGCCCTTGATTTTTTTTTCCCCAATTACTTATAAGTGAGACCCTATTGATGAAGACAGGACATACTTCAGACACAGGACTTGGAGCAATGGAACTGGAACTGATCTGGAAGCCACCTCCCTGAAGACCAGCTCTCGTTATATCAAAGGGCACTATGCAAGCTGCTAAGGCAGAAAAATCAATCAATGGTATTTAAATTCTTAATGGGAAAGCGCACTGCTTATACCTGTCTCTTCCTGCACCCACCCCTAACACACTAAATTTGTTGTCAAGGATATATTAAAACTATCTCACCTGTGTAAGAAATAACACCCATCTAAAAACTGGCAAATATATTTAAAATTTGAAAATATGAAACCATCTTATATACATCCATTATTTAAGAGAAATTCTCAGTGCTGCAAATGTTTTCATTAAGTTTTAATTTTTGTGTTTTTAAAGAATTGACACTAATTTTTATTAGACAGGTCAAATTAGTAAAGCTTCTCTTTTACTGTCTTACACACACACACACACACACACACACACACACACACCACACACACACAGTGCAGTGGTTTGTTCAAAGCACTGTCACAATCTTTTAAAAAATTTTAAAGATTCAGTTTTCTGCATTTTTAGTTTATACTAAATTCTAATAAGACCGGCTTCTGTTTCCTAAGACCCTGTTGCTTCAAAATAATGATTACAAGAAGAAAAGTTGATGGTAGTTCCTGCAAAAATGGCCCTGGAAATCAGAAGCTTATGGTATAATGCACAGGAGCAGAGAGGACGAAAGCTAAAATTACAGGGCAACAGATCTTAAAAGCTGAATGCATCACTGATAGAAAATGTTCCTTCATAATCTCTCAGGCCCTAGGGTCTTCATGATAATATAGCTGAGTTAAATAATTTCTTTTTTTTATTTCTGTATGTGTATGAACGTACTGTCTGCATGCAAGTTTGTGCGCCCGTGTCGTGCAATGCCGCGGAGGTCAGAAGAGGGTGTCGGATTCCCCTGGAGCTGGAGTTCTCCTGGAATTGGAGTTTCAGACGGTTCTCGGCCGCCATGTGGGTGCTGGGGATCGAACCCGGGTCCTCTGCAAGAGCGGTCGGCGCTCTTAACCGCTAGGCCATCTCTCCAGCCCCGAGTTAAATAATTTCTACTAGTAATTATTAACTCAGCTTACTAACAAAAATCTGAAATATATTCAATACTTTTAGATGAAATAGATATGTGCCAAATATAATCTTTATTTCAACCTTTTAAACTACCATTAACAAGATAAGTGAATTTTATATTTTACAGGATTTATATTTTGAAACTTGTTTTGTTTTCTATGTTTAAAATGTACATATTTTATTATCTATAATGTGTCATTATGTAGGGCAGTATGCATTTGATTTGTTGAAGATTTATTAATATACCATACACATTATAAAAGTTAGTTTGATATCATACATATCAAATGGTATATGTGTTATGTATGTACTTTTATAGACAGAAAGTATTTCCTTGAAAATATCCAGTTTTAATAAACAGAGTATATATGGCTCAACATCATAGAATTTCATCATTCAACATTATCAAACATAATTATTCTCATTTTATATTTGGCATAATTATTCTCATTTTGTATTTGGCATACCTTTTGTTATAATAGTCTCTTACCTCCTTGAAATACATAATTTCATATGTGATTTATAGATCTAACTTATAATACAGATTAGATCTATATTTCAAAGAAAAACTGATTATTTTAATACTCTTGTACAGGTAATTAAACAGGTACTTAAACATGATTTGATGATATTAACAGAAATTGGAAACAATATCATGGGTTTGTATAATAAAGATTTATAAAAAAATGTCCCCAGAGCCCACAGGGAATGGTTTAATTTTCTTTTAGTGTATTTTCCATATTATCAACCCATTTCTCCTATGTTTGTTCTTTGGTTCTTTGCAATATGGTGCATATTCCCAGTCCTGATCCTGCTCCCCGTGGGGCTTAAGCATGAATCTGATGATGATGAGCCTTATGGTGATTGCCTTGTAGGGGTAAAGTGTTAATTTCTTCTGACATCCTCAGATTTGAATCTAATGAAATGAAAATGTAAACCAGAGTGGGTTAAGCTCCCTGGCACTTTTCCTTCTCAGAGCAAGGGCAGTTTCCTTCTGCATGATTGAAGTCATGCCTATACCATCCTCTTAATGTCTCTAGTACAGTGCTTAATGGCTTCATCAGGATGTATTACTTTCCTTAGCACAGAGCTACCAGCGAAACACAAATCATTTAGAGAGAGTAATTGTTAGAGAAGGATAAGGTTCAGGAGCTGAAGAATCACAGTCGAACGGAATAAACCAGATGAAAGAAGTGAAAGGGTTGGAGAAATAAAAGGAGCAAGAAATTTTCTGTTAAAATTTTCCTGTTTTATCTAAAGATGAGAAATATATGAAAATTTCTCTCTCCTCTCTTTCTCCTCTCTCTATCTCTCTCCTCTTTTTCTCTCTCCTCTCTCTCATTTCTCTCTCTCCCCTCTCTCTCCTTTCTCTCCCTTCTCTCCTCTTTCTCCTCTCTATCTCTCTCTCTTTTAAACTCACACTAGCTTATAAATAGATCCCAAGTGTCAACAGAAAATCCTGCACATTTTATATATTTAACTTTATTGCCTATTTTTACATTAAAACATACATGCTATCATCATAGACTTTTTTTTCCAATTTGTATCAATCAGTAAGAGAACAGGGTTTAGATCAGAGTACATACTATTTGTTTTAAAGAGAATTATGAAATCTATGTAAATAATTTAAAGGAAAAAATTCCCTTGAGATACATCTCTATTGGCATGTAAATCAAAACTTATATCCTAATATAATTCTTTAAATGTTCTCTCTCTCTTAATTTGTGATATGCCATTAAAAATCTCATGAATACTTTCAGTGATCTCAATGTGCTAAATGATAATATAACAGTTATTTTATTTCCTTGCAACTTCTTCATGAAATCTGCCCAAATTTGATATAATATCAGGGCCATATATAAAAACTAAGTATAAGAATTTTTAAAATAACAAAAATAAAACTTCCAGGACACATTCTAATGTATTTTATGGGTGTCTCAGGCCACACCCCTTCCTTCTTTATTTCTTTTTTTTTTTTTTTTTTTTTTGAGGCAGGGTCTTACTTTGTAGCACTAGCTGGCATGGAACTCACCATGTAGACTAGGCTTCTATCTCACAGAGATCCACCTGTTTTTGCTTCTTATTTGAAGGCTTTTAAACAGAAGGCAAAAAAGCTTAAATTTGAAGAATAAAAACATCACAAGAATAGCTTCTATAAGAAGTAGCGGTGGGCACACAGACTAACCTGATGGCAGACCAGATAACCCACTCAGAACACCCCCACCACAGCTCCTCTTTAAGCATCATTGTGGATGATGACTACAGGTAGAGCTGATAACCTAGCCAACCTTTTCCCAAAGAGATACTTTTTGAAGTTCCCTTTAGATAGGAAGTGCACAGGGGGCAGTACCCTCTGCATAAAGTACCTAGTCCTTTAGGACAGCTTAGCATTCTTCTCTTCTACTAACCATATACAAATCCTGAAATCTGGTGTGGGGGGGGCAATAGAGAGGTGGAATCAGGGAGGAGGTCTAGATTTGATTAAGATATAGTGCATGAAATGCACAAAACTTGATAAAGATATTAAATTGAAAAAATATACAAATCCAAAATTAGGTTTTTACCTAGATGCAAAGTTTGCCTTGAAAAACAATGATATAAAAATTCACAAGAAAATACTGCTCACATTTTGAGAGATTTTATCAAATCAATTAGTGCTTAAAATATATTAGTCATTTTGCAAATATTTCATAAAAATAAGTCCCAAGAAATAAAACAGACTGACTTGTCACAATGAATTATCTGTTGACAGAATACAAATTTTTAATTATTAAAAATAATCAGTAACTGGAACCTAGAATATAAAATTCTCTGTACAATAGGAAGAAGTTAACATTCAATACTATCTCACTTTCATTAAATTTAGCAAACATTTATTGTGAAGATTTTGAATTTGTGACAGGCCTAAAGGACGCAACACAATTTATTGATCAGCATGATTGAGTGCTCCTTATTTTTCTGAAATCCAATCTACAAAGTTGAGTCACAGGTGAATAAACCTTAAGTTTATATCTCAAAGAAATTTAGTATGGATGGTAAAAAGATAGAAGACTATACTATGTATAAATCTATGAATAAATAAATATTTACCCTGGGAAAAAAACAGATATCTGAATTATCTGAACATTTGAGAATAGATAGAAGTAAAATGAGTTTTGAATATAAAATGTCATGTAGATATTCCATACTAATTTTCTTCCTAAGCTAATCTTAGAAACAACTGTATCATTTTCCGTGTAAAAGGAATATGTTTACTAAAATGGGAAAATAAGTAGTGGTTCCCAATGAAGAGTACTCTCAAGAAGAAAAATGACAATGAGTTGAATTAGGGGATTTTATATTTCAGTGTTATTTTGTGGGACATCAAATGATATTAAAACCCCTAGAAATCTGGAATTTGAAATAAATGTTTCAATAAAGGTGGAATGCAGTGGAAGGGGGACATTCTAAATTATAGATTTGAGATTGTGATGAACAGAAAAATTGAATCAGAGACAGAACTGAGAAAAAATGATTGTGTGGTAGAGAAAGTACTGGTAGCTAAGCTTGTAGAGTGTTTTCATAATGGAGAAAACCCACTATCAATGATGGGGATGGAAGAGTGCTGCCCTTTTAGGATATGATTATTTTGAGGTGTCTCATGACATTAAGTAATGGAAGAACAGAAGCAACTGGAAGGAACAGAGGGAGGGAGGGAGCTAGAAACAGAAAGAGAGAGGGGAAGAATAGAGGGCAAGAAAGGAGAAGAGGGAAGGGAGGAGGGGGGAGGGCAGGAGAGGGGAGGGGAGGGGAGGGGAGAAGGTGAGACTGGCATTTGCAGTGAATGTGATGGATCAGATTTTGTGGCATTTTGTTTTGAGGCAGACTCTCACTGCAGTTCCTAAAACCAGCCTGGAACTTAACTATGTATCTTAGGTGTGCTGGGAATTAAGGACAATCCTCCTGCCTCAGACTCCTGAGTGCTGGAAATACAGGTGTTACATACCATGCCTTGCAAACAAATGAAATCTGATAAAAGAAAATAGAGATTGAGGAAATGAGAGGTGTTAGGTTTGTGTCTAAGGAATATTAAGTGTATGTGGAATGGAGAGTTACTCAGATCAGAATATCAACCTGAAAATGGGATGAGAATAAGAGGGTGCATTTTCTTGGGGATCTCGAAAGTATGGATATGTATAAGCTATTTTAATCCAAATAGCAATCGTTTCTATAGATCAGTACTTAGTATTCCTATTTTTTTCAAAGTCAATTTTTATTGAAGCTTTGTGCATTTCATACAAAATTTCCAATCAAATCTAGGTCCATATCCCCTTCCTTGCCCCCCCCCTAACACCGCCAGAGCTCACGCATTCTGCCAAACATGTCTTTCATCTTTTTCTCAGTCCCTTTTAAAATTTTCGATGCAGAAGTTTACCATTTCGAGCAGAGGTTCACCACTTCAGTCAGTTCTTTGAACCAGTCCTTCTGCTGTTGTTGTTGTTGTTGTTATTCTCTCCAATTTACATCACTCCAAAATATACAAATATGCATGCCACATATATCATAGGGTTTAGCATCTTCATCTTATGATTTTTTTTCTTTATTAGGCTGAAAGATGTCATGTTTGAAGGCTCCTCCTTGGCAAGCCCAAACAACCATCAGTTTTGCCCTTGTACTCCGCACTGGGATTTTCCCTTCCCATGGTCACCAAATGAGGTCCCGTAAGCACCATGTCCTGTGTTGATCTTCCTGCACTGGTCTCTGTGATACAGCCTGGGTAGTCCAACAATGGCAGTCTATACTGTGAAGAGGCTGAAACCCCACAAGCTCAGCCCACAAGCTGGATGTCTCAGCAGTCCCCATCTGACACTGAAGGTTTAGAGGATTCTTAGAGAGACATGAGTTTTGAATCCCTACTGGAAGGCTGAAAAGCTGTGTCTCATTTCTTTGAAAGATGGGAAAAACAGTGGTAGCCACAGGGTAGTTGCACTTGCCAGTAAGACAGGCAAAACAACTATGCTCTTTTTTTTTTTTTTTCTTTTTGTCCTTTTACTAAGATCTCAAGTTTTATTCCTGAAGTATTATTTCTCAGGTCTTACTAATTATTTATTTATGGTTATACTTTCCTTTTGGATGTTTAAGGCCATGCAGTTAGCCCAGAATAACCAAGGTTTTTATTTTCTCAAAGTCAGTTGAGGATCTGATCCTCAGGGGTCACTCAGGTTTTGGAGGTGGGGGGAACCCCTGGCTCCTTTTGGCTTTTCATTTATCAATTCCATCCACTCAAGGACAAAGTCAGGTCTTTCTAGACCAGGCTTTCCTTTCTGAAGCATGAGCAGACTTTCCTCTTTATAGACTGGACACTGGCTGAAGTCCTATTATGGATCTCCAAGACCTCCCTGCACAGGAAGACTGCTGATTCACATTTGCAGGACATTTCAAGAGATGCCCCCATTCATAGTCCTCTGGAACTTAGTTGACCTCTGAGGGCAAGGAACAAAGTTATCCCTTAAGACCCTCGGGCCAAATTGGTATGGGCATCAAGTATGGTCATTAAGCATCCAGTAAGGCTAAGTTACACCAGCCTGTTACTTTTAACTACTCTATAATATTTTAGAAAAGCCTGGACAAAAGCTCAAGCAGCCTTGTATGAGAAATACTAAGAAGCACACCCATAAAATAAATACTGTGGTTAGACATAATGTCATGGCAAATTAGTTTTTTTCCTCATTCTTTGATCTTAAATTACTCTAAAATCTGCATACTACCCTCCACCCATGAGTCAAAAATTCCTAAGTCTGAAAATAAATGGTAGCTTACATCTAGAACATGTTCAATCTTTTTGTATTTGTTGAGGTTTTATTCTGAGTCCCAGTATGTGGTCCATTTTGGAGTGTTCCTTGGAGTGCAGAGTAGAAAGTGCATTCTCTGGTATTTTGATGAAATATTCGGTAGTATTCCTATTTTATTCATAAGAAGATCTTGTCTCAGCGTGTATAACCAAATTTTATAACATCACTTACTTAGGGAATGTTATAACAGATGTTGAAATATATATATATATATATATATATATATATATATATATGTATATTCATATATATACATATATGTATGAATCTCTATATATATGGTTGATACTAAAACCCATACTTAACCCGTTTAAAATGAAAAATCCACAGCAGTGGACAGCCAGGGGGACCAGCAGGCCCAGAGGTGAGTGGGAACTGCTCAGGAATCCAGCCCCAGAGCCCTGGGTTCAAGCACCCAAGCAGAATTCCACAGCCCCTCCTGCTTGAGCGGCATGGGTGGAGATACCCAGCCAGCACAGCACCAGGATGCCCAGGGGGACCAACCTTCTGAAAGGAGAGAGGGAAACAGCTCAGGAATACAGCCCCAGCAGCCTGGGGAGATTGGAGCACCCAAGCAGAACACCAGACCCCTCTTGTGTGAGTGGTGCGGGTGGAGTTACCCAGCCACCAAAGCACAGCAGAGGGACAGAGGGATGCACAGCGGGCCAAGGGAGCACCCCCCTCCCCCAGCTTGAGCTGTGGTGCAAGTGTCCCAGTGGGAATAGAGGTAGTGAGTCCAAGGCACAAGGAAGTAGAAGAGACAGGAACCTACCACAACTCCAGTCCCAGCACACTAGACTTCATAGCCAACCTAGAGGAACTGACCAGAGGGAAGCAGAGTGAGTGCAGTGCTCTGTGGTGAATGGATCTGGTTATTACCTGTCCAATTTCTGGAAAACCTTCAGAACAAAAGGGGAAGAATAGATGGACCTTCCCATATATAACCAAAAGTGAAAAAGCTGAAACCTAGGCCAGCCAGCCCTCCATAAACAAGGAAAAGATAAAGAAAGCACCTGAAGGAAAAAAGCAAAGCAAGGTGCCAAAGCAGAGAAAAATCAGTTGAGATTCACATCAGAGTACAAACATTAAAACAAACCCACATTCCAAAAAACACAATGAAAAAACATGGGAAAAACACAGAATAAATCCACACCAAAATCTACCAGCCCTGTAAAAGATCCTATGGAGAGTTTTCCGGGGAAGCAACCCACAACAAAGATCTTTGAAGAACAATCTTAGACATACTAAAAGAAATCAAGGAATATAAAGAACAAATCAAAGAACTAAAGGGAGAGAATGACAAACTCAGGAAGGAACTAGAGGAAGAGAATGACAAACTCCAGAAGGATGTGGAAACACTGAAGAGATACTAGGCTGGAATAAAAAAGGAAACAGAACAGTGAAGCAAGAAGAGAATGACAATCTCCAAAAGGAAATTGAAATACTAAAGAAATCACAGGATGAAATGAAAAAGGAAATCAAACACTCACCCAATCAATAAGAAAGGATTGGAGAAAGTCTCAGGAACAGATTGGAGGAAGGAGAAAATAGAACATCAATAGTGGAAGAGAAAGTGGAAGAACAAGAATGTTCAAGAAAACAATATGAAAAGCTAAGAAAAAAACAAAAAACAAAAAACAAACAAGAGTGGAACAATCCGGAAATGTGGGACACTATGAAAAGACCAAACCTCGGCATCATAGGGATAGAGGAAGGAAAAGAATCCCAAGACAATCAGATTGATAAGATCTTCAACAGAATAATAGAAGTAAATTTCCCCAAGCTGAAAAAACATAAACCCATACTAATATAAGAAGCACATAAAACACCAAGTAGACAAGATCGGAAAAGAAACACCACATGCCATATCATAGTTAAAACGCTAAATCCCCCAAACAAAGACAAAATACTGAAAGAAACAAGAGAAAAACAACAAGATACATATAAGGGGAAACCCATCAGAATTACAGAAGACTTTTTATTGCAAACTATGAAAGCCAGAAGAACGTGGACCAAAGTAGTCCCAGTACTAAACCACTATAGATGCCAATCCAGATTACTATACCCAGCAAAAATGTTGATCATAGTTAAAGGAGAAAAAAAAAAATCATTCATGACATAGACAATATGAAAGAATACATGTCCTGAAAAGCAACCCTTCAGAAAATTATTGAAGCAATTCAAAGTACAGAGGAAAGAAGTGGTTATCCCCAAACAGTGAGTGAGAGAGAGAGAGAGAGAGAGAGAGAGAGAGAGAGAGAGAGATAATTTAATAAAAGCATAACTAAAAAAAAAGTATAACTACAAAAATACAAGCCTAGACCAACAATTCAAACAGAAAATAGAGTGAAAAGAAGCAACACACATCTCTCAATAATCTTAAATACTAATGGTCTAAATTCCCCAATCAAAAGACAAAGACTGGGAGAATGCATTAGAAAACAGAATTCATATGTTATATAAAGGAAATATGTCTCCCACTCAAGGATAGGCTTAAAATGAAAGTATGGAAAAATATTTCAAGCAAATGTGACCAAAAAGAAAGCAGGACTTGCTATTTTAATATCAGACAAAATGTAAAAAACTTCTCCAGCCTAGCCAGTGGGGTTCCAAGGTCTTGATCAAGGAAAAGGTGAGTAGGCCATGGATTCAAATACCACAGAACCTGGGAGTTGGGTGAAAAGCAGGGAAAAAAGAGCACCTGCTAACTCATTTAATATGGGAAAGCTAAGGATTTATATATGATCATCCTGTGCTTCTTCTGGAAACACCTCAGGTGCTGATCAAACCACTGACTCAGCTGTTACTTCTGAGCACAGTTTAAGTTTGATCAGTAGATGAGGAGGTAAGCACGCTGCTGCAGGTGTGTAAAACTATACATATCCACCCCTTTTCTTTTAAATAATGATAACAAACATAGTGGGAGCCTGAGTGCATAGCTCAGACATTGTTGAGCCCCCCTTAGCATTTCAACATCTGACTGTGCCTGTCTTAGTTTGTCCTGATTAACAGGACCTTACCTGTCATTGGCTAACCAGCCACCAGGGGAAAATGCTAGGAAAAGTGTTTGTGGGTGGGAGTAGAGGAGATTTACCCCCACAAGTCATGAATGGCAGAGAGCCAAACACAAAGAAGACGATATTTTCAGGAATGCTCAAGCACGTGTTCTCATCAGCACCAATAGTCATTTATTCCCAAGGACAAATGGAATATTTGATGGATTTGCAGCAGGCATTGAAACCACAAATCATGCAACTGCATGCATTGCAACTGCAACACCCGAAGACAACCAGACTTCAACAACGGATCTGGACACCTATGTCCAGCATCTGATGCCAATATAGCAATGAAAGATAACAAAACAATGAACAATCACTTTGCAGCACAACTGAATCCCTTTCCCCAAAGAAAATCCTGCCATTCTTAACAACCTATTTAGAGACTCATTTTTGGCATCTGGTGTCAATGTAGCAATGAAAAATTACAATGTAGGAATGAATGAAAATAATTACAATGTAACAATGAAAGATAAAACATTGAGCAATCACTTTGCAGCACAACTGAATCCCTTTCCCTAAAGAAAATCCTGCCATTCCAACCTTTTTTTTTATCCATGAGTATATCAAAAAAATAATAATTTTTGAACACAAGGTCAGCTGACACTA